>JAODPA010071048.1:2028-66157 GCA_025585075.1 Nepenthes mirabilis | reverse complement strand
TCCTAACTACCATATTAAAAGGGGGGCCAACCTATATGTTATTTGTATTTAGGCCACATATGATCATAAATTAGGATATTTTTTAATAAATTCTTTCTATATATTAAAATCTCAGTCATAATCTATCATTGACTGAGATAACTACGTTTATGATCTTTATGACTATTATATTGCCTTCATGTGAGACATAGATGAACCATGGTTGAGATGCCTCCCAATAGAATAATTTTTTTTATTTATTATTCTGTTCCTGTTGGCCCAACTATCAAATTAAAAGGGGATCAAGTTGTTTATCAGAGTTTAATTCAGTGTCAAAACTTTAATTGTTTGTTGAAGATTTATTGATGGGTCTGATAACTCATGGTTCGATCCGAAATTAGGTATGTAAGGAAAGAGCACCCCAAAAGCTATAATCTAGTAGAAACTCTTCTGAGTACAAGGCCCCAAGAAAATGAAGCCCAAGGGGATGCTCCCTTAACCCAAGTTCCAATAGACGGCAAGGCCGACCTGGGAAGTATGACTCAGCATTGTTTAGCCATAAATGGGCAATTAGGGCTAGTTAGCAAAGGCTCTTATAGCACAGCATGCATAGGTAGGGAAAGCCTGTTATGCATGACCACAACAGCTATCCTATCAGCTTAGCCGATATCCGTAGAGCCTCTACTCGTACAGTGGTTAGTCCGAAGATGTCATGCGCGGTCCTCCGGCATCCCTCCGGCATCCCCAAGAAAAGTCTATGATTATTACTCTAATTTCCGAGCACACTCAAAGAGATAGCAGGAAGAGCAAATGTCAGCCATGAAACTCAAGTAAGGTTACACTGGCCTCAAGTCTATAAATTCCTCTTCCCTTTTGCGGGAAGGGGGATCCAGAGAATTTAGAGGATGAAAAATTCCTACCCTCAAACATTCATGAAGCATCAAACTACTTTCTCTCAAGCAACTCTACCTTCGAATGCATTACTTCTCAAACCACTCAACTCATGAGTACATAGACATCCAATTCAAAGTTGCTTCCAAACTAAGCGTACCCATCGGAATTCAATCATTCATCTCTAAGTCGCTTTCCAATTGAATGTACTCATTGGAACTCAATCCTCCATCTCTAAGACGCTCCTCAGCCGAGTGCACTCATTGGATTTAGTCCTTCATCTCTAAGTTGTTTCTCAATCGAGTGCACTTATTGGAGTTTAATCCTCCATTTTAAAGTCGCGTCCAAATCGAGCGCACTCATTAGAATTGAATCTTCTATCTCTAAATTACTCTCCAATCGAGCGTACTCATCGGAACTTAGTCATCCATCTATAAGTCGCTTCCTGATTGAGCACACTCATTTGAGCTTAATCTTTCACCTATAAGTTGTTCCCTAATCAAGTGCATCCATTCGAGTTTAATTCTTTGTCTCAAAATCGCTCCCCAATCAAACGCACTCACCGGAGCTCAATCCTCCATCAATACCGAATCCCCTATTACATGCATCACGCATTATTCATTCATCATCCTATCTTTCTATTTGCTCGAGAATAATTTATGACTTGGGTGTCGAAAGAAATACCGATGTGTAAGTCCCGTCATCTTCTAACCTCTTATTTGTTAGTTGTATTGTAAAGGATCTAAGTTCGAAGTAACGAGGATCGGATCCACTTCAACTTGACTCCCAAAAAAGATCAAATGGCCTCTAACTCGTTCGGTAATTTAGATCCAGGGATATATCATTAACAATAAATAGAAAAGATACATTATTTGGCAAAAAAACTTAATGAGGACCTAACAAGGCGGAAAAGGAGAATAATGTCACAAGAAAGCCGATTGGGCAGGCGGCACAATTTGGCATCAAGCCACTTTTGCATGCTCCTTGCATCTATTTGAACTATGTTGATACCCATGCCAAGCGACGTGGAGGCCTGGGTTACATAGTTGCTTCATGTCCGAGCTATTCAGAGTGCTACAATTACTTTAGTGCCAAGCTATGTGATGCGCACAAGCTCCGGCAAGAAAAAAAGAGATATATTTATAGTTTTTATAAAGGATAATGTTATGATTAAGACTTCATATATCACTTGTAGAGACATAAACATTGGGCTCAGATTAAACTCTTCAACAACAATAATTAAGTTTGAGTAGGAAATATAACTATTTTACTAATCTTTCTTTAACAGCTTCTTTCCAAACCAAATAATAATAACAGCTGACTACAAATCTATCAAACATAATATTTTCACATAAAATAAGTTTTGAATAATGTATATAATGTAATTGTTGGGTCCCATGTCTTGGCCCATGAAGAACTCTCAAGCCCATGAAGAATTCCGCGGCCCACGAAAGATCCAGAAGCCTGCGCGAGTTGGAAGCCCAGCCCCGTGACCAGAGCGCATGAAAGAGCCACGCTGGCGGGAAGCAACGGGGCTCTGCAGCGCATTTAATGCGCCGACAATAGGAAGCATGGGGATGACCAATGGGAGAGCAGTTGGCGCGGCGCCAGCAGCTCACGCAACCGCCTGCAAGCAACCAACCAATCCCCACTCAGGGGAAGGTCAGGCGTGGCTGGCAACGCTCAGAAGCGTGCCAGCCACGGCAAGAGGGCGACCGACATGACCGACGGTCCACGACTGCGACCAGTGGCGAAGGAGCCCTATCAACGGGCACCTTGACGCCCAGAGTCCAACGAGAGGGGGGCCTATAAAAGCCCCCACACCCCACAGAGAAAAGGACTTTTGGATCCCAAATTCCTCACTCTCTAACAAAAATTTTCAGCTGCAATCTGTGGGAGATTCACAAAGAAACGAGGGCAAGAACTAAGGAGCATCTCACTTCCATCGGCTACAGCCCGCTCGTTTCCTCACCCCAACGTCTTCTCAGACTTAGGGGAAGTTAGCCACCCACTGCGGTGCACCAAGGGAGCCAGGCCTCCCACCACATGCTCACTGCATTCTCCATATCACTACACAAGCATCTCTTACGCTTTCACAGCATCCAACTGTGCACCGCTCATAGCGTGCGCTATTTTCGTTTATTGCGGGAATTTGCTGACTTGAGCGTTGGAGTGGCCTCGGCGGGAGAAATCCTGCCGGACCCCTGACCTCTTGTTTGTTTGTTTGTGTTGTGCAGGTCCAGGTTCATAGGGACGGAGACCAGACCCTTCTCTAGACGCAATCGCGTGTCTAGGAAGCTGAAGGCTCTCTAATCCGCACGACAATCGTGGGCCCGGGACGTAACATTGGCGCCGTCTGTGGGAAACTAACGAGAAGCCAAGTGTCTCTTTCCCACCTTACTCCTGAATGTCAGAAGATGGTAAACACCCGAGCATAAGCTAGTGCCCCAACAATGGAGGTCGTCGCCTAAAGTGAAGCTCCCCCTGCTGGGAACCAAGCGAACGACCGTCCAGAGCCCGATGTCCACCGCATGGCCGCAGACATGGGCGATATCAAGCTGGTCCTTCGCGCCTTGTGCGAACATACGGGAGCCCCATGGCCGGGGGCTGCCCCTCCAGCATCCCAGGCCTCCACCTCCAGGAGAGCGAGGCGTCGAGAGGCCACTCGCAGGAGGCGAGTCAACCGGCCCAACGACGCCGTAGCCCAGGCGGTCCTAGGCGGAGAAGACCCCAACGAAGCCGAAAGCCATCCCGCCCGCGATGACCGGGAGGGTACCCCTGAAGGGCGTAAACCCCGTAACTCGCGCGGCAACGGGAGACCGACAGCGGCCGGCTCTAACGACGCACGAGCCACTCAGGCGGAGAGTCGCCCCCCCGACTAGCTCAATCGCACCTTCGGGACCCGACAGAGCTCCGCGATGTCATCAACGTGCGGAGAGGCACTACGGACCCGTCGATGGAGGAGAAAGTCAAGGTGTTGTGGGATATCCTGCATAAGGAGAAGCTCGCGCCCTCCTCCGCTGACCTCCGGAGGTCGCCGTTCGCCATGGACTTGCGGACCGAGCCATTACCAAACAAGTTCAAGATGCCGGTCCTGGAGGGATACGGCGAAAGCAAGGACCCGATGGACCACATCAACTGCTTCCGGACGCACTTGTCCTTGCAAGGGGAGTGCGAGGCTTTGATGTGCCAGTGCTTTCCCGTCACCCTTAGGGGGGACACGCTACTCTGGTTCTACGGCCTCCCCCGAATTCCATACGCTCGTTCGACGAGCTCGCTGACAGTTTCTTAAGCCAGTTCGCCTCCAGCCGAATGGAGGAGAGGCAACCATGGCACCTGGTCCGCCTCCGCCAAAGGTCAGATGAAAGTCTGAAGAGGTTCCTGGACCGTTTCATCACCGAGGCGCGGCGGATCCCCCAGCTCTCTGACGAGCTAAAACTCAACGCCTTCGTCGCCACCCTAGCGGCAGGGGACTTCTTCAAGCACCTGTCGCACCAGCGCCCTCAGACCTTCCGGGAGGCTGAGGCCATCGCCCGGGCGTACATCACGGCCGAAGAGGCAAATGAGGCGAAGCGCCCCGAGCGAGTGGACCGGCCCCCGGAAGCTCCCAGAGCACCTGGAGGAAGAAAGAGGGACAGCGACGGCCAGCGCTTTTCGGAGCGCCGAAAGCAGCAGCGGCCCCCGCCGGGGCCCAAAAAAGATTACAGCAGAGCCTCCCTGACCCCTCTCAACGACAGCCGCACGAACATCCTGATGCAGATCCAGGATGAGAAGTTCTTCAAGTGACCAAAGACGCCCAAGGGTCCCAACAGTAACGACCAGACAAAGTACTGCCAATACCACCGCTGCCTGGGACACTCGACCGAGAATTGCCGCACCCTCTAGCTGGAGATAGAAGATCTGATCCGGCACGGACATCTGAAGCGGTTCGTCAAGAGCCAGGGGCATTGCAGGCGACCTCTGATGGAGAGGCTAGCGAGCCTCCAAGAGCCCGCATGGCCGCCGGCGTGGTCAATATGGTCACCTCCACGGCCGCCGCGGATGCCTGGCGTGGGCAACCGGAATCGACTTCCAACAACAAGCGAGCAAGGATAGGGGTTAGGAGTGATGTCATTAGCTTTAACAGCGACGATATGACTCATGTAACCTCTCCCCATACCGACCTCATTATTATATCGGTCCTTGTTTCAGGTGGTGGGGATGACTATCAACTGAAACGGATTTTTATTGATAATGAAAGTTCTCAAAACTTGCTGTATCTCACTACCTTCTTTAAACTTGGACTGAAACGAAACCAAATGAAAGCTGCAAGCGGACCCTTGTACGGCTTGGACAACGAGCCAATCCCCGTGCAAGGAATAGTTCGGCTGGAAGTCACCATGGGGACCCACCGGCGCTCTATGACGTGAGAGCTGGCGTTCCTCATCGTCGACCTTCCATCTGTTTACAACGCCATACTGGGAAGTCACTTCCTGACCACCTTCGGAGCTGTTACGTCCATCCCTCACCTGAAGGTGAAGTTTTCTACCCCGTGGGGCGTGGGTGAAGTCCTCGGGGATCAGATATTGGGACGGACGTGCTACCTGTCTCAGATCAACCCGGCAGTGCCATACTGCCCAGACGAAGACCTTGATCTCCGCGACGAGACCTCGCTGCAATAGGCCCAGTCCGGAGAAGAAACTGAGGCGATCCCACTGAACCCTTCCGAGCCGGAGCGATGCATCAACGTGGGGAGATCCCTCCAACTCGCGGAGCGTGACCGATTGATTACCTTTCTTAGGCCTAACTCCGACGTGTTTGCATGGGTTCCCGCTGACAAGCCCGTGATACCGGCCGAGGTCATAGTCCACAAGTTGGGCCTTGACTCGAGCCGAAAGCCCGTTCAGCAGAAGCGAAGGAACCACTCCGTCGAAAAGCTGGTCGCCATGAGAGAAGAGGTGAAGAGGCTCTTGGACGCAGGATTCATCAGAGAAGTCCAGTATCAGGAATGGTTGTCCAACGTTGTACTAGTAAAGAAAAGCAACGGCAAGTGGCGGATGTGCGTCGACTTCACTGATGTGAATAAGGCTTGCCCCAAAGACAGCTTTCCGCTTCCCAAGATCGATCAGCTCGTGGACTCCACGTCCGGGCACGAGCTCTTGAGTTTCATGGACGCATACTCTGGGTACAACCAGATACAGATGGACCCAGAAGACAAGGAGCACACCTCATTCATGACTGACTAGGGGACATATTGCTACAAAATGATGCCCTTCGGTCTCAATAATGCTGGCGCGACTTACCAGCGTCTCGTGAACAAGATGTTCGAGGCCCAGATCGGATGGAACGTGGAGGTTTACGTCGATGACATGCTCGTGAAAAGCAGAATCGCCAGCAGCCACGTCAACGACCTAGATGAGACTTTTCAGGTCCTCCGACGGCACGGGATGAAGCTCAATCCCGCCAAATGTGCATTCGGAGTGACCTCAGGAAAGTTCCTAGGCTTCATCGTGTCGCAACGCGGTATCGAGGCCAACCCAGAAAAGATCAGGGCCATCCTCGACCTAAACCCTCCGCGAACAGTAAAAGAAGTGCAGAAGCTCACCGGGCGAATAGCAGCCCTCTCGCGGTTCCTCGCTAAATCAGCGGAAAAATATCTGCCCTTCTTTAAGGCGCTAAGGGGAACCAAATCGCAGGGGTTCAAGTGGAGCGAAGAATGCGACGAAGCATTCAAGGAATTGAAAACCTACCTCTCCAGCGCACCGCTCCTGAGCTCGCCGCGCGAAGGAGAAAGCCTTTACCTCTACTTGGCCATATCGGCAGCGGCCCTCAGCTCGGTGTTGGTAGCAGAACATGAGGGCAGGCAACTGCCAGTGTACTACGTAAGCCGGGTGCTGACGGATGTGGAGGCCCGCTATCCGCACGCTGAGAAGATGGCGCTCGCGCTTGTCTATGCGGCGCGGAAGCTGCGGCCCTATTTCCAGTCGCACCGGATCGTCGTACTGACAGACCAGCCGCTGAAGTCGATCCTGCAGAAGCCAGAGACGTCCGGCCGGCTGGTCAAGTGGGCTGTCGAGCTAGGAGAATTCGACCTGGAATTCCGGCCCCGGCCAGCCGTGAAAGGACAGGCTCTGGCGGACTTTATCGTCGAAGCGGCGACGCCAGCACAGGAAGAAGACAGCAACCTAGGAGGTATGGAAGACAACGATCCTCCTGTGTGGGCCCTGAATGTAGACGGATCGTCCACCCAAGCAGGCAGCGGAACTGGTATCGTGCTACGGACACCCGAAGGCATGGAGATCGCGTACTCCGTCATGCTGGCCTTCCCGGCCATGAACAACATGGTGGAATACGAGGCCCTCCTCACGGGCCTGCGACTGGCGAAGGAGTGTTCCGCGCGGTCGTTGATCATGCGTAGTGACTCCGAACTTGTGGTCAATCAGGTGAAGGGGAACTTTGACGTCTCGAACCCACAGCTCGTGAGGTACTTCGCAAGAGTAAGGGCCCAGATCCCTGAGTTCGATCGGTTCGAGATCGAATACATCCCGAGATCGGACAACGAGAGCGCTGATCGACTGGCCCGGGACGCGGCCTCCAGGTCCATGGAGCGGTACGCGAGAGAGCCCAGGGAAGTCCTGACCGCACCAAGCATCGACGCTGAAGACAAAGAGATGCTACGGGTCGACACAGGAAACAATTAGATGACGCCGTACATGAAGTACCTGACCGAAGGAACCCTACCCGACGACATCAACGAAGCCAAGCGGATCCAGAAGACGGCAGGATGGTACATGATCCTGAATGAGAGACTATACAGGCGAGGATATTCCGCTCCTCTCCTGAAATGCTTCACGCCAGAGGAAGCCGATTGCACGCTGGTAGAAGTGCATCTGGGACTGTGTGGCTTACACATTGGTGGCAAGAACCTAGCATTCAATGTCATGCGGCAAGGGTTCTACTGGCCCACCATGAAGCGAGATGCTATGGAATTCGTCCGGAAGTGTGAAAGTTGCCAAGTCCAAGGCAACATGACGCACCAGTCGCACACGGAACTGCACTATCTCCAATCTCCATGGCCGTTCGCGCAATGGGGGCTCGACATACTTGGTCCCCTACCTCTGGCTGTTGGACAAAGAAAATTCTTGATCGTCGGCATCGACTACTTTACCAAGTGGGTGGAAGCCGTTCCTCTCGCCAGGATCACAGAGCAGAATGCGACGGAATTTCTTCGTCAAGGTATCGTTTGCCGCTTTGGGATCCCTGAGGTCGTGGTGACCGATAACGGAACCCAATTCACCGGCAAGCGCTTTACGAAATACTGCCGCGACCTTCGTATCAAGCTGATACATACGTCCGTAGCGCACCCGCAGGAAAACGGGTAGGTCGAGGTCACCAACCGCACCCTGCTGCATGGATTTAAGACCAGGTTAGAAGACAAAGGGGGCTCCTGGACTGAAGAGCTCCCATCCGTATTGTGGTCGTATCGAACAACCGCGAGGGAGCCAACAAGGGAGACGCCCTTCAACCTTTGCTTTGGGGCTGAGGCTATGGTCCCCGTGGAGGTGGGGATGCCAAGCCTGCGGGTCGAATGCTTCGACCCAGCCACCAATGAACAAAGGCTCCGGGAAAGTCTGGACCTGCTCTCGAAAGTACGAGACGCTGCACGACTTCGAACCGCGGCCTATCAGCAACGAGTCGCATGGTACTACAACAAACGGGTAAAGGCGCGCCCACTGAAAGTTGGAGATCTGGTCCTCCGGAGTGTAGAGGCGGCGGGAAAGACCGCGAACAGGAACAAACTCTCCCCTGGGTGTGAGGGACTGTTCCTCATCTCCGTAATCCTCCAGAGCGGAGCATACAAGCTGCGTGCCCAGAACGGCAAATTAGTCCCGCGGACCCGGAACGCCGCCAACTTAAGGAAGTACTATTAGTGATGCTACATCGACTCAGGTAAGTCGCAGGCGCATGCATTATGATGGATGCTTGGACAAAAGTTTTATCTTTCGTTAATATAATCATTTTTCCTGTCATTCTGCATCTTCATTTATGTGAATTGGTGACATGCATTACATCCTTAAATCATACGACCTAGATTGCCCCTAAGTCGGGACGACAAATGTCCGTCCGTAAAACCTGTCATTGGCCCAACGCCAGACGGTCCAATGCCAACCGTTCCAGGACTTTGCCCCCGCTCCAAATGGCCCGGTGGCGGCTTCAAACATCTTGGCTCCGCGCCAGTGGGCCCGAGCGGCCCCCCAAAGATTAAGCTCCGCGCTGGACAGCCCGGAGACAGACACTCACAAGCTGAGGCGTCTCATTAAAAGGACTCAGGCGGTCCATCAAATAGGGTTCACGCCGATGACCCAGGCGGTCAAAGTATCAGGCCTGGGGGCTTCTGAAGTCCCCAATCTACGGCTGACAAAACCTTAGGGGGCAAAAATCGTAGGTGTTCAGCAATATTCTTGAACTGAAGAGAGCACCCTCAATATGCAATGGTCGTGGGTTAGGACCTCAACTTGGTGATTATAATGCCGTGAGCAGGGGCCACACACCTCCAGCAATCATACGCTACCGAGTCCTAGACCCAGGAGTCCGGTTACCGTGGCCTGACAACCGCGCTCACCCTCGTAGCGGCTCCAGGAGCTTGGCGACGACATCCGCTTTACCGGATTAAGCCCCCCAAACGCGTGAGCTGTGACGACATCCTCTTACGAAAGACGAGCACCACGCAAGAAGGCGCCTGGATAGGGCCTTAGCAACAATGGCTCCGAGGAGCCTAACCTTCAAGCATGGAGAGTAATCCCGCAGATTACAGCAAGCGAAGAAAGCAAGCGACATCCCATGACAGAAGAACCACAAGTACAAAGAAAAAAATGATCACATTCCATTCACATACAAGGAACAAGTATGGTACAAAGACAAAAAGACGGTCTAACAGCCAACAAGAACGGAGACTAATCGGGTAGACTTGACGGACCAGCCTCCTCGTGAAAATTCCTCACGCGAGACGCCTCCTGAATCCCGGTGTTCCCCGGATGAAAGACTCCCTCAGGAACATGGGGGGCCACCAAGGAGGTGGTCCTGCAACACAGGCAGATACCGTCCCAATACTGAGCCTCTAACGCCAACCGTGATTCCGACAGAGAGTACCGGCCAACCATGTCACTTAGCAACCGGGCGACACGGTCTTCCGAGGCGACGAGTAGGGCTTCCAACTGCATCACTCTCTGCTGCAGGCACTCATTCTCCTCTCCGAGAGATGCGAATTGGGCCCTTCCGCTGGAGACGGCCTGCTGCAAGTCCCCGTGAAGGAGGGCAGCCAACGCATGAAAAGGGTTGGCTCTACCTAAAGCGACATGAGAGACATTCCCAAGGCAGGCAACAATGGAAGAAGGCCAGATAGAAGCAACCGTACCCGAGAAGGGGCGATGCACGGAGAGCGTGCAAGATCACCCGAAAGAGCCTCTCCTTGAGGTTCCGCTCCTTCGCCTGCTGGAGGTGGGATGGCTGGAAGGGCGGTGGCCCTAGGAATGCTCGGCGGCTCTTGCCACGAGGACATCCCTACTGCCCTCTTGCTGGCCTCCACTGGATCGGCGGCGAGCGCGACGCTTTCATCCGGAGACGGGACCAAACCTTTAGGGAGCCTGTATTCCGAGATAGGCTCCACAAAGATCACTGTCGACTCTACAGGCCCTCCGGCCTCCGGCATCAGCATGGGTGCGGCTATAAGCGGCTCGTCCGGATCCTCAAGATCAACGACGTCATCCTTCGCCTCCGGGGTGGCGCCCGCAAACGCCTCTACAATAGAGCGAGCGAGGGGGCTCCCGATGGATCAAGACTCCTCGTCGCAGACTTTCGGAGCGGCTATTCTCGCGATCGAAGTCAACGATGGCTCGGCAGTTTCCCCTCGGCGACCCGCGCTCGTGGTTCTCTCCAAAGCCGGACTTCCCACCACAACAGAAGAGCCGGCGATCTGTCTCCCGGACCTTCGCGTGGAAGTCCCCACGGTCTCCTTCAGACCGTGGAGCCGGCAGACTCCTCCTTGTTCCCCCCGGACGAGGGAGGAGTGGCTGTATCCCCGGGATCTCTTTTGCCCGGTCCAGCGATCTTCCATCTCGAAGGAGATCCCCATTTACAGGCCTCGAACATGATGGAGGTCAGGAAGTAACCCTGGACCGAGAATTTTAGCTCTTCAGAGTTGATGATAGATATCAGCTTCGCCGACTCCGCGGCATCCTCAGGCGACGGCTTCTCCTGAAAGTATCCTGAGATCGGGCTCCACACTCATGAGAGGTCAGAGTCAGGGGCTCCTGCAGAAAGAAGAAGCGCTCATTCCAGCCCTTCACCGAGTCAGGGTTGGTTCCGCGAAAGCGGAACCCCGTCTTTGGGGACATCGACACCCAATCCTCCGACTCCATGAACCGGAAGATCAACCTCGCAGCCTTGGCGTCGAAAGAACCACTATGCAGGGTGGCAAAGATGCACAACGACACCAAGTAACGCAAGGCATTAGGGTAAAGCCTCGCCACCGGAATTCTCAACGCGTCCACCAGCGCATACAGCGTGCAGTGCATGGGGTAACGAAACCCCCCCTCAAGTGGTGCTCGTACACCGTAATGAAGCCTACTGGGGGGCGCTGGCTCTATCCAGTGCGCCTGGAGCACGGTAACTCCAATCGCTGGGAAGGCCGTAATCGACCATGAGAGAAGCGACGGTGCCCGCAGTCAGAACAAACACGGTGTTGTGAACACCGTGGCGAGTCACTCGGGAAACCTGGGATGAAGAGGAACTCTCTCTCTTTTTCGCCATCTCTCTCTCGTCGCATAAGTGTGTTACAAGAAATATTTCAGAAGAGGGAGGGAGGCAATCCCCGGTTGATTTAAATAGGCAGCAAAAGCCAAAAGGCGGGAAGCCTAAGCGGCTCTTCCCTACAGACAATCGGGACACGTGCCATCTTCGCAACGTACCACAGGATCAGAAATCGTCCGCAATCATAACCAAGCGCCAGACTGACAGGCGCGTCCCCTCAGCCGTCTGACGGGGATCCACGCTGGCGCCTCCGCATTAAATAAAGGCTCACGATAGTAGAGCCCATGAAGAGGCGCACGGTAACACAGAACGAAAAAACCGATCAAGAAACAGGAAGTTCGGAAGGCAAAACGGTGCGGCAGAATAACAAATTTCATTATATTAATGGATTCCGTTACAGCGGTTACGAAAAAAGAAGAAGAAGAAGTACAACAGCAGAAAGCAGTGATCTGCTAATGGTTCCAATGGCCTGTAGAAGAGCTTGGGACGTGGTAGTCCATCAACTGTTCGCGGGTTCAAACTTGTGAGTTGCGAGGATCTAGGATACCAACACGGAAGTTCGAATCCTCCAGCACGGCCAACCTGCGGCAAAGCCTAATAGCATCAAGATAACTCCGCTCCAGAGCAGGATTCACTCCCTCCGGCGAAGCCTCGTCCTCAGTTCCGACTGAAGCCCGGCGACCTCAGCCTCGTGTTGTCGCTTGAGCTGCTCGATCTCTCCTTCAAGGGCCAGTATGCTGACCTGCGCCCCCACATTGGCACCAACGAGGCGTGTAGCCCTGGCCTCCGACTCAACCCAAGCACCCTCCAGGTGTGCGACGCGGTCCCTCAGCCACTCCACCTTAGCCACGACCGCCCCCTGGCGCGGCTCAACCCTCTCAAAACCCGGAGGCGCTCTCTGATTCTGAGGACCCGCCACCGTGGACTCGGAGCGAGCCCCTCCTGAAGAGTGGGCCCCCGAAGTTTCGGGAGCGAGAGAGCCAAACTCGGACTCGTCAGAAGAGCGTTCCGAGTCATGACAGGAGTCCATCAATTTTCCAGCAAGAAGGCACGCACGGAGAAGAGCAAGCTACCGACAAACACGCAAGTGCAGCAAAATGTGAGGTTCCAAGAGAAAACGGCGTGTTAAATAGGCGAGTTTCTCCTGAAAAGGTAGCGACTCCAAAGGGCAAGGAGCACTAAGGCGCGACCAATGGGGATCTTACACGTGGAAGGCTCGTAGAACCTCGCGCGTTTTCGAAGCGGGGTTCAGCGATGCGACGTTTGGTGGCCGCGCAGGCATTAAATGCGCCGGTCATCCCAGGAGACGCGACCACTAACAGCGATTCCTTAAGCTCCCACAGAGTTACACGCGGATCTCCAGGGCAAAGCGCCTGGTGGCGAAAAGAGCGCACAAAGACAAGAGGAAGAACTAAAGATAGAAATGGGCTACTTCTTTTATTAACCAATACTTTCTTACAAAGTACAAAGTGTGCAGCAATAAGGCTATGAGAAAGACGAAGGAAGACTACGGTGCGAGGCCCCGTATGCTCCCCTGCCAAGTCCCAGATGAGCTTGTCGAGCGTGATCTACATGAGATCCCCACGGCTGGAGCCGTCGGTAGTTCGTCGAGCGGACTGGGTTGGAGGCGAGGAGCATCTCCTGGTGGAAGTCGCCGAAGCGCCGTCTACCGGGGCGGGATCAGCACCGAGGCCAGGAAAGCACTCAGAGGAAGTAAGGTGAGAAACCACGCTCCCACGGAGGGCTACTGACCTTGAGATCCTTCCATGGTTGGCGCTCTAGCCCAACCAGTAGGGAGATCACGTGCAAAAGCCTTCACCTTACAGGTGAAGATACCCGCAGGGATTTCGCCGTGACTCTGCCCCAGGTTGGCTAAGCCCCAGCCCGGAAGGGAGCACGCGACGACAGCGGAATGACCAAGCCACTCTCGTTAGCACAGAAAGCAAACTACAGGATGAGGGTTAAGACAGTCTTCGCTAAGAGCTTCGAGCATTCGGCCGATCCATCCAACTCCTTCTTGGACACCCGCCAAGGGCGGGGAAAGCTAGGATTTCCTCATCGCCACTCCAATGGTTGCCAAGGGATGAACTCAACTTGCTCGAGCGCCCCTCCTATTTATTGACGAGATGCCAACCATTCTCTTGCCCAGCCTGGCACAGCAACCCCCAGATGTCTTTCATGGAACAGGAAGAACCCCTGGTCAAACGCAACCTGAGATGTGAGAATCTCACCCGGCAAAGTGACAAGTCGCAGTAGCGCCTGAAAAGCCTGCCCAGCCTCCTAGGGAAGGCACGAACTCAAGAAACGACAAGCAAGTAGCGCAGCACGAGGGAAGCTGTAAGGCTGCGGAGTGGGCCCAAGGGACATGCCAGGCTCGACCACTGGCCGGCCCAGGCATGGGGGGCTAGTGTTGGGTCCCATGTCTTGGCCCATGAAGAACTCCCAAGCCCATGAAGAATTCCGCGGCCCACGAAAGGTCCAGAAGCCCACGCGAGTTGGAAGCCTAGCCCCGTGACCAGAGCGCATGAAAGAGCCACGCTGGCGGGAAGCAACGGGGCTCTGCAGCGCATTTAATGCACCGACAACAGGAAGCATGGGGACGACCAATGGGAGAACAGTTGGCACGGCGCCAGCGGCTCACGCAACCGCCTGCAAGCAACCAACCAATCCCCGCTCAGGGGAAGGTTAGGCGTGGCTGGCAACGCTCAGAAGCGTGCCAGCCACGGCAAGATGGCAACCGACATGACCGACGGTCCACGACAGCGACCAGCAGCGAAGGAGCCCTCTCAACGGGCACCTTGACGCCCAGAGTCCAACGAGAGGGGGGCCTATAAAAGCCCCCACATCCCACAGAGAAAAGGACTTTTGGATGCCAAATTCCTCACTCTCTAACAAAAATTCTCAGCTGCAATCTGTGGGAGATTCACAAAGAAACGAGGGCAAGAACTGAGGAGCATCTCACTTCCATCGGCTACAGCCCGCTCGTTTCCTCACCCCAACGTCTTCTTAGGCTCAGGGGAAGTTAGCCACCCGCTGCGGTGCACCAAGGGAGCCAGGCCTCCCACCACTTGCTCACTACATTCTCTATATCACTACATGAGCATCTCTTACGCTTTCACAGCATCCAACCGCGCACCGCTCATAGAGTGCGCCATTTCCGTTTATTGCGGGAATTTGCTGACTTGAGCGTCGGAGTGGCCTCGGTGGGAGAAATCCTGCCGGACCCCTAACCACTTGTTTGTTTGTTTGTATTGTGCATGTCCAGGTTCATAGGGACGGAGACCAGACCCTTCTCCAGACGCGATCGCGTGTCTAGGAAGCCGAAGGCTCTCTAATCCGTACGACAACCGCGGGCCCAGGACGCAACAGTAATCATAACATCTGTCAAATATAGAGTCTTTACTAAAAGTCTATTGGTATTTTAATTATTGTGTCACTGCGAATTTTGTTAATTTAATCTGCATATCATTCAAGTATCATCGTGAGATTTGGGTGCGCTTGTTGTCGGTTTGGTCTTGGTATAGAATTATGAAATGGGACCTTATCACAACAACTCTAACTGTGGATATTTCAAAGTAGAATCACATTGTCACGCTTTCAAACTTGATACTTGCAAGAATGTGAATAAAACCAAGACTTTCTCTCAAAAGAATGATAGGCAATTAGCACTTGGAATTTTTTCCTCAACAAAATATGAAAACTTATCTCTAAATAATGGCTAGCAGAGAGTGTATCTGTTTGGGTGCATGAAATGCTAGGCAAAGTCAAAGCGCAACACTTCCAAAATGTTCCTCAACGGAAAACATGCAAAGGCAAGCACAAACAGAGTACCAAAATGGCTCTCAGCCATTTCGATTTTGCTGGTTTGGTTCGGCCGTGGGAGCGAGTGCTCTTGTATTTTGCTGAAATGTGAGAAAACAGACAGCTTAACAGTGAACAATGGAGTAACAAGCCATTGAAATCTTTATGATGCAGCCAGAATTTCGCGATGATTAAGATGAGATAGTAATCTTCATATGGGTTCTAATAATTATATGGGAGTAAGTTTTTAAGGTTGAGATAGGAGTAAATAAAGGGCTTGGAATAGGCTTGTTGTTCCACAACACAAAGGGATTTTTCGGTTAAGTTATTTTAGTAATTTGAGGATATCCTTTACGGGCATGTAAAGCATACACGACAAATTTTAATGAATGAGAAGGTCATCAAATTTGTAAGAATTGTTTTGTAAATTTAAGAGTTTGGAAATTTGAATTTCCTATTCAGATGTCAAAAACTTTTTAAAATATTTACTGTTTAACGACAAAGTAATCTTACAAAGTCAATCCATTCCCACTCTCATTTTATAGGCTCGTGACACAATCCCAGACTAAGGAACGTATCCCTTCACACAGTTTTCAAAATATTGTTAAACACGCTCTACCGAGCGTAAATTCGGCAACGTTTAGCCTTTTCTTTCCAACATGTAGCTTTGCTTTTAGCATATCTGTAGGTGTCTATGCAGCACAATGCTTCAGCCATTTAAGCAAATAATTAAATGAAAAAATCAGCAATCATTTCAGCAGCAACAAGTCCAGTTCAACCGTGTGAATGGTCACCAAAACAAATTAACAATGGTTATCCACTGCACTTGCTAGCATAGTTTCCTTTTTGTCATAATGGTAGCACTCCTCACAATATCTCTACCAATTTTCTATTGGAATGGGCCATTCCTATTTGAATCTTATGCCCATTTCCTATTGAGAATGTCTCTTGAGAGTCACACATGAAAAATAGCTTGAGAAGGGGACTTCCAAAATCATTTGTGGGAAATAATGATATAACAGTTTTTTAGTTCTCTCCATTGGGTTACATAAAAACTATGAAAAAATATCTATACTCTATATTCATATATGAATCAAATAGATAACCATATATTAAACTCAATTTATCTCTTTAAAAGTTGTATAAACTTATGGAGCATGTCTCCACTTAAGATGAAACTTATGTTAATGTCTATCAAATATTTCTCATTTCTTAATCCCAATATACTTTATCAAATCGTTGAAATGGTATCATTACATTTAATAATATTAAGAGTGCATAGCTAAACTAAATGCTACATTTAAAGCCCCTAATAATAAAAACTAACGCATGCATTAACAAACAACAAACATAAGCGTATTAGAATCCATCTTTTCAATGAATGAATGAATAGAAAGATGATGAAAGAGGAGAGGAAGAGAATCTATCCCTCGAGATTTTTTGTTACTAGTCCTCAATTTTTTTCACTATCTATATCTTCATGTTGTGTTGCCCGCCCAACATATTGGTCCCAAATCTGTTGAACTTGAGGATTTAACTTCCTGTTTTTGTGGGTCCCAACAATTCACTAACCATGCTCTTAAATTTCATCATGAAATCATTTAATTCTCGAGAAGTTTGTAGAGACTAAAGTGTGGGTTTTAAAATAGGCTTTCCAACAATACCAATAAAACTATAAATGGGATAAAATGACAATTTTTCCTACCTTACTTAGTATCTTCTTCATTAATCAAATACAATTTATTATAAGTTGATCATCTATTGTAAAATAAGTCCAGAATAATGTGCGTAATTTAATTAATGATGACCAAAAAATAAAAGGCACTGCCAAAAATACATTTGTTGGATCTTGGGACTTCTCTATCCTATTGTTCCATGAATGACGAAGAAAACTCCAAATATCAACAAATATACAATCATTAGATAATTTAGAATATTTGTATGCTTTCATTTACTTAACTATAAAGTGCCAAGAAATATATTCATATAAATTGAAGGATAATGCCCACAAATCAAGAGAATAAGAATATCAAGGAATCAATATGAATACTAATGTAACTCTGCATGGCCATCTCTTACTAAGTCCCACAAATATCTTCTTAAACTCCATATATCAATCTAGAATTACTACCTTGGGTTTCAAAACTTACGATTTAAGTTTTGATTTTGAATCTACTCCTTTTGCATTTGAACCTCAATATTGGAATTAGAACAATAGCCTAGCCATTATTCCATACTTAATCGAAATCCCTAAAAAATTGGATTTGTTTCATTAATTAGGCTGTTATTTTAATAATTGAAAGAATAAGAACAAGAAAATATTAATAATAAATTGATAACGATCACAAGTTGATGCGTACCTGGATCCGACTTCGAACAGATTCGGATTCTACTGGATGGTTTGAACCGGCTCCGTTCATTGAGCACGAATCCTGCACACCACTAAAACGAACGAGAGGTCAGCGTTGACGGCGGAAAGTTGTCCCACCGAAAATACTCCGACGCTCAAGTCAGTAAAACAGTCTTCAAAAGGGAAGAAACTGAAATTGAGAGAGAGTGAAGGGAAGGAGTTTGAGTGTTTGACCCAGATGTAAGAGAGACGCGAGGTCTTCTTGAATCTGGGTGGTGGGAAGGCAGAAAACGGCCGTAAGGACTCGCTTGTTGCCTTAGGGTTTTTTGGGAGAACGAAGGTGGCAGAGAAGGCAGGCTTCTGTGAGCTCACAATCGTCCCAGAAAACGTATGTAATTCAGTGTCTCAAGAAGCGTTTGCTGCGAAAAGTCTCAATGAGAGCATGAATCAGGGCGTCTAAGAAAGCATCAATGAGAGCTTCAAAGAGAGCGTCTGCGTTGGTAAGTCTGAAAGAAAGCATGCCCTTGACGGTGTGTCAATGGTTTCCTTTGTAGCTGAGAGGCCAATCCTCCTCCTTTGGAAGGAGCGATTGCCTCCCTGATTTGCTGTCAGGCTTTCTTTCTGGAGGCTGATGCCTGTTGCCAAGTTATGGAGGATTGTTTCCTTCTGAGGCGGCCAACCCCCTTCCCAGTTGGTTTCTTTCCTCCCTAGTATATTATCGTTGGAGTACCTTGGCTGACAAGGAATCGGGAAGATTGGCGTTTTCCTTCTTGGTGTAAATTGAGATCGTGGGGGACGCGTGGAAAACTGTGGTTGGCCGTCTGATGAGTGGTAGGCCCAAACGTAGCAGGCCCATTACTGTAGATAAGCGCTATTTAGGCCCAATGTGTTGGGTGCAGACGGTCAACGTCTGAGTTGACCGTCAGCGTGTTGGCCGCCTTCGTGGAGAACGAAGAGAGAGTGGCTGGCGAGCAACTGATGGGTTGTGGGCCAGAATGGAATAGGCCCATCACTGTAGCAAAGCTTCTAAAGGCCCAACCGAACCGCGCAAGGGCGGTCAACATTGTGTTGACCGTCTGCGAGCAAGTTGGCCGCCAAGACGGTCAACGCCAACGTTGGCCGCCAAGACGGTCAACGCCAACGTTGACCGTCCTGGGCTTTCCAATTCCTGGGCCTGTCTTCTCACTGGGCCGTCAAAAATATTGACTGGCCTTCTTGGGCTTCCGTTGACCTTTCTTTGGGCCAGCCCTTTACTGGTGTACCCATCACTAGCCCCCCATGCTGGTGGCCAGATTTCTGGCCTCCAGTATGTTCATGATGGGATGCCTTTCCTTGCTTTGAGGATCTCGTGGGAATTCGTGAAGGTGAGTTTGACCGGAACTGTTGACCGTCTTGGTCAATTCCGGAGTGCCAGAATTGTTGACCGTCCTGGTCAATTTCGGAGTACCAGAATTGTTGACCGTCCTGGTCAATTCCGGAGTACCATAATTGTCAACCGTCCTGGCCAATTCTAGGAGCGTCTTGCGTGGCCACTAGCCGGTTTGCCTGACAGAGTACGACACGTGTCTCCCTTTGGTTGGGTAGAGATCCTGGTCATTAATGCGCCAAAGATCCGTCCTTTTGCAGGGTCAAGTGGGGAGGTGACACGTGGCAGGACTGACGGCGTCCTTTGCATGCTTGGCGCTTAAGTTTCTCCTCCGTATTTTGAAATCAGTTACGCCTTCAAACCGTCGTCTTTTCCGTTCTCGTTTCACAGCTAAGTGCCTTCAAAGAAACCGCAAAGCTTTTCGTGATCATGGCTTCCGTGGCCGATTTCTCGTCCGTTCTAAGGGAGAATGATGTCAAAGCTTTGTGCGTCGAGTTCAACATCCCTAAAGAGATGGCCTGGAGGGTTCCGGGTGAGGACGATAAAGCTTTTTCCCCACCGGAGGGGTACATTACTGTCTATGAGGCCCACCTGAGGAGCGGCCTTCGTCTGCCCTTGCCGGAGGAGTTGGAATCGATCGTGGCGGCTCTACGAGTACCCATCGCCCAGCTCCATGCCAACGCGGTGAGGTACATTTGTACTTTATGCATTTTTGCCCGGAGGCTTGACTAGAAATTTAGGATGTCTGGCGTTAAAGTTATATTTAAAGTGACCCAGGGGGCGGAGTGGATTTCACTCAGCCCCCGTGCGGGAATAAAAATAAACAAGGCCATTCATGATTCTTTGAAGAACTGAAAAAACCGGTTCTTCTTTGTGAAAGTGGGAGAAAAATGGCCCATTGCGAGGAGCTGGGGAAAGGTTCCAGAGGCGTACCTTGGTACGCCGTCTCCGACGGAGAGTGCCGCGTATACATGGCTGACAAAGGCCATACTGCTCAACCCTGACGAGTTTAGGAGGGACTTCTTGGTCTCCCGGGCAGAGACCAAGAAGGCTAACTGGGGGCCGCCATCACCGACTCAAAAGCCGCATCCTCCGATTATGATGATGAGACGTGAAGACTCAAGGGGTGTGATCATCCGCCCAAGGCCCTCAGAGGAAGCTGCTGAGAGGGTAACTGCTACGCCCTCATCATCCTCGTCGCAGATTGACCCTGTGGCTGCCGGGATCTGCGGCGGATCCGGCAGTACTTCTGGAGTGGATAGGCTGGCGGAGGCCGGAGGGGTCATCCTGGCCCAGCCTGCGGTGAAGGTGGTTCCAGGCGCTGCCTGGATGGAATCGGCGGAGGAGCCAGCTCGCGACGTGCCTGAGGGTTCGCGCGTTTATATTGTGGAGCCGTCGACGAGGGCTGATCCACCAGCAGCTGCTCCAAAGGCAGCCAGGAGGAAAAAGCCCGTTACGACTGCTCCAGAGGCTGCAAGAGAGGAGCCCTCTGAGGAACCCGCCGCTGCCGTTGATGATGATGAGTTTTTGGAGCGTATTTTGGATGAGGCAGCGGCGTGTTTGGCGCAAGAGGGTGCTCCTGGCTCGTCATCTCCTATTCCACCGCCAGCTGGACCAGGCCTGGAGTCCAGGCCCGTGAGGCCCTTCAGGAAGACTTATGAGGTATGACTTCTGCAATGGCTCCCTTGTATTTCTTTCTTCCTTGTGTTTATAAACTCACACTTTGCTTTTGTCCTGTGCAGCCAAGAAGACTGGCCTCAGCTGTCTCCCGAAAAATGGAGCAGCGCGATCGCATCATTGCAGATCGGGAGGCTGAGATAGCCTGGCTAGAGGCCAAGCTGGCCGCCTCAGGAGGGGAGCTCCGTGAGCAGACGACTGCTCTTGAGGCCGTTATGGCGGGCGTGGAGGCAGAGAATGCTGAGCTAAAGGTAGAGAACGCTGAGCTGAAGGCGGAAGTTGCTCGCTTGAAGGAGGAGGATGATCGACTTAAAGCGAGCAACAAACGCCTTGCAGATCGAGTCGCCGCCGCAGAGAACGAGTTGGCCACTCGGATGAGCCTCCATGAGGTCGGGGGCGCACTGCACGCCCGGCTGTTGGAGGGGCTCAACATTGGACGTCGCGTTGCGCGGTTGGTCGTTCCTGACTTCCCAGTGGAGTTTATCAATCAAAGAAACCGCGCAGCGCAACGCAAGGAAGATCTGGAGGGAGAGCCTCGAGATAGTCAGGGTGGTCCGCCGCCCCTATAGCATTTTGTACTTCTTTTACTTTTTGGACTTTATGTAAACTGTAAAATACTTTGTAAGCAATGAAACAGAAATCCTTTTCAGTTCGGTGTCCATTGTCTTTCATTGCTTTGTGTATGTTTATGTTATGGCGTCAGGCGGCCAACCTAGTTGGCCGGTTAACGTTGTTTGGTTGCCTAAGGAGCTGAGCCCCTTGGCTTGGCAGGTGGTTGCATTAATCAGTCTTGCGGTGCTATCCAAGTGGAAACTTGGGCAGTCAGTGTTAGAGAAGGTAGGCTTCTCGTTATTATTTAATCACGCTATCCTTTCGTCAAGAAGGATAGTGCGCAGAGCAGCCAACCTGGTTGGCTGGCTGCCTAAGGAATATAATCCTTAAGTTGGGCAGGCGGTTGTATTAACCAGCCTAGTGGCGCCGTGCAAGTGAAGACTTGGGCTGCCAATATTAGAGAAGAAATGTTTCTCCCTTCGACCGTCGTTGACTGACGTTGCTGCTCCTCGAAAGGAGGTCGTCGCGTGTGCCATACTTGCCCCCTAAGGTTTTTAGACCGCTATGGGCCACTTGGATGATCAAGGTTTAGTATGACCGCTATTGGGTCGCTCGGATGACCGAGGTTTCAGACCGCTCATGGGTCACTTGGATGACCAAGGTTTTAGACCGCTCATGGGCCACCTGGATGACCAGGATTTCAGACCGCTCATGGGCCACCTAGATGACTAAGGTTTAAGACCGCTTATGGGCCACCTGGATGACCAAGGTTTCAGACCACTTTTTGGGCCACCTAGATGATTAGGGTTTAACGAGAGGGTGAAAACCCTCCCGACTTAGGAGCAGTCTAGGTCGGGTAAACCTGCAAGGCAAACACAGTTCATATACAACCTAGGATTCTATATGCTAAGTAAACTCCCCATTTTATCAAATTAAAACAAGCACGCGAATGAATGCACATAAGAGGGTGAGTGCGTACCTGGGTTCCCTATTGGAAGTAGCGCTTCAGGTGGGTTACGTTCCACGTTTGCGGGACCAACTTTCCATCCTGGTTCCGGAGCTTGTATGCTCCGTTGCACGGGACGGCAGAGATAAGAAAAGGTCCCTCCCAATTGGGAGAGAGCTTATTTTGGCCGGCCAGCTTGCCTGTGGCCTCAATGCCTCGTAGGACCAGGTCCCCAACGTCGAATTGTCGGGCTTTCACCTTTTTATCATAGTACCAGGCAACTCGGTGTTGGTACGCTGCTGTCCGTATTCTGGCGGCGTCGCGGGCTTCCTCTAGCAAGTCTAAGTGCTCACTGATTTTCTGGGAGTTGGTCTGTTGGTCGAAGGACTCCACCCTAAGACTTGGAAGCCCGATTTCAACATGAATTACTGCTTCAGTCCCGTAACAGAGGCTGAAAGGGGTCTCGCGTGTTGGTTCTTTCGGGGTTGTACGATAAGACCAGAGGACGGATGGGAGCTCGTCAGCCCCGGAGCCGCCAGCTTAGTCTTTAACCCGTGGAGTAGCGTACGATTCGTGACCTCCACCTGCCCGTTGGCCTGGGGGTATGCCACCGAAGTGTAGACCAGCTTGATCCCAATGCTGGTGCAATACTTGATGAAGTGTTTTTCCGAGAATTGGGTCCCGTTGTCGGTCACTACAACCTCTGGGACGCCGAACCTACAGACAATGACCTGGCGAAGAAATTCCAGCGCATTGTGCTCGGTGATTTTTGCTAGCGGGACTGCCTCGACCCACTTGGTGAAGTAGTCGATGCCCGCGATGATAAACTTCCTCTGCCCCGTGGCAATGGAAAATGGGCCGAGTATATCAAGCCCCCATTGCGCAAAGGGCCACGGAGCCTGAAGTAACTTCAGGTCCACGGATAGCTAGTGGTGAAGGTTGCTATGAAGCTGGCAGCTTTCACATTTCTTCACAAATTTAAGTGCGTCCTTTCTCATCGAGGGCCAATAATAGCCCTGCCGCATGATCTTGAAGGTCAGGTTTTTCCCGCCTATGTGTGATCCACAAATCCCGAGGTGGACTTCGTTCAGCGCGTAGTCCGCCTCCTCGGGTGATACACAGCGGAGGTACGGAGTCGAGTATCCGCGGCGATACAGCCGCCCATCGTGTACCAGCCGTTTGTCTTTTTAATTCGCTTGGCCTTTTCGGCGTCCTCTGGGAGTGATCCGTCAGCCAGGTATCTAAGGTAGGGCGTCATCCAGTTTTCCGTCTCGGAAATCTGCATCGCCTCCTGTTTTTCTATACTGGGAGCGTTCAGGATCTCCCTCATATCTCTCGAGTACTGTTCTGGGTTTTCAGCAGCGGCAGCTCTAGCCAGCCGGTCTACCTTCCAGTTTTCAGCTCGAGGAATGTGCGCCAGGGTCAGCCTGTCGAAACCCTAGATGGCTTCCTTTGCCTTTCCCAGGTATCTGGCCAAGGAAGGGTTGTTTGCCTCGAAGCCCCCATTGACTTGGTTGACGATTAGTTCGGAATCGCTGTAAACCGCCAACCTCTTAGCAGAGCACTCCTTTGCTAATCGCAAGCCGGCTAGTAGGGCTTCGTACTCGGCGATGTTATTGGTCGCTGGAAAATCAAGTTTCAGAGAATATTTAATCTCGAATCCATCAGGGGTCGTAAGGACCACCCCTGCTCCGCTGCCACTATCTGTGAACGATCTGTCCACGTGGAGTGTCTACTCTGGGACCTCGTCGGGCTGTTCCGCATTTTCTTCGGGCTGTTCCTATTGAATTGGGGTCGTGGTCTCAACGATGAAGTCAGCCAGAGCCTGCGCCTTTATGGCGGGTCTGGGCCTGAATTCGGTGTCGAACTCACCCAGTTTAATAGCCCATTTCACCAGTCGTCCAGAAACGTCGGGTTTCTGGAGTATGCCTTTCAGCGGCTGGTCAGTAAGGACCACTATGCGGTGTGCCTGAAAGTATGGCCGCAATTTTCGCGCTGCGAAGATAAGTGCTAGGGCCATTTTTTCGGCGTGCGGATAACGAGTTTCTGGGCCGGTCAATGTTTTGCTTACATAGTAGACCGGCTGCTGGGTATCGGATTCCTGGCGCACGAGGACGGAGCTGAGGGACACTTCCGATACTGCCAAATAAAGGTACAGCTCTTCCCCGTCCTTGGGTGATCCTAACAGTGGTGGGCTGGTCAGATACTGCTTTAATTCATTGAAGGAGGACTGACAGTCAGCCGTCCACTGGAATCCGTTGGATTTCATCCCTCTCAGAGCTTTAAAGAATGGCTGGTACTTGTCACCAGACTTTGCGAGGAAGCGGGACAAAGCTGCCAGCCGCCCAGTCAATCGCTGGACGTCTTTGACGTTTCGTGGGGGAGCCATGACAGCGAGGGCCTTAATCTTTTTTGGGTTTGCCTCGATCTCCCTCTGGGAGACGATGAAACCCAAGAACTTCCCAGAGGCCACCCCGAAGACGCACTTGGCTGGATTTAGCTTCATTCTGTGCTAGCGGAGCACTTCAAAGGACTCTTCCAGGTCGCGTATGTGGTTGCCAGTGACTCTACTCTTAACGAGCATGTTGTCGACGTAGACCTCCATGTTGCAACCAATTTGCTTTTCAAACATCTTGTTGACCAGTCGCTGGTAAGTTGCTCCAGCATTTTTTAGTCTGAAGGGCATCACTTTGTAGCAGTAGGTGCCCTGGTCCGTCATGAACGAGGTATGCTCCTCATCTTTCGGATTCATCCGAATCTGGTTGTAACCCGAATAGGCGTCCATGAAGCTGAGCAGTTCATGTCCAGCCGTGGAGTCAACCAGTAGGTCGATCCTGGGCAAGGAAAAACTGTCCTTCGGGCAGGCCTTGTTGACGTCGGTAAAATCGACGCACATTCGCCATTTTCCGTTGCTCTTTTTGACCAGGACGACGTTTGAGAGCCAATCCGGGTACTGGACTTCTCTGATAAACCCAGCGTCCAGTAGCTTTTTCACCTCCTCTCGGATGGCGATCAGCTTTTCGACGGAGTGATTCCTCCGCTTCTGCCTGACCGGCTTTCGGTCAGGATCAAGGCCCAGCTTGTGGACCATCACCTCAGCCGAAATCCCGGGCATGTCTGCGGGAGTCCATGCGAACAAGTCAGCGTTCCGCTGCAGGAACGCAATCAGTTCAGTGCGTAGCGCGCCAGTGAGTGAGCCGCCAATCTGCACACACTTCTCCGGTTCCTCTGGATTTAGTGGGACCAGATTTGTGGCTTCACCGGGCTGCGCCTGTTGCAGGGTGGTCTCGTCTCGGTGATCGAGTTCTCCCACCGCGCTAGTACTGCCGCTAGGGGCAATCTGGGACATGTAGCATGTCCGCCCTATTATTTGGTCGCCCAACACCTCCCCAACACCGTAAGGTGTTGGAAATTTTATTTTGAGGTGCAGAATCGAGGTAACTACCCCGAATGACGCCAGGCAAGGTCTGCCCAGTATAGCGTTGTATACTGAGGGTAGGTCAACTACCAGAAAGGTTAGCATATGACTTGCTGTTTTTGGATAGGTGCCCAGGGTGACTTCCAGTTGGATTGTCCCTTGAACGGGCACTGGTTCATTGTCAAGGCCGTATAAAGGTCCTTCAGCAGGTTTTAATTGGTTTCTTTTTAAACCTAATTTAAAGAACACATCCAAGTAAAGTAAGTCTTTAGAGCTACCATTATCAATAAAAACTCGTTTCAGCTGGTAGTCTGAAGTATCATCTGAAACGAGTGCCGAGATTACAAGGGGATCAGTATGGGGGGACATTACATGATTTGAGTCACAATCACTGAAGCTAATAGTATTATCTATTGTACGCTGCTTCTTCCTCCCAGTCTGCTGCTCCTTGCTGTCCGCTGGGCTCCTGGCAGGTCGGGTGGTGACCATATTAACCACTCCTACCGCAATCCTGTTTCGGGGAGAAGTCTGCTCCTGCCCCTCTTCATCAGCTGCTCTTGAGTTCTGTCCAGGGCCTCTAACAAATTTCGTGAGGTGTCCTCTGTGAATCAGGTCCTCGATTTCCCTCTGCAGTGTCTTGCAGTCCTCAGTCGAATGGCCAACAGAGCGATGAAAGTCACAGTACTTCGACTGATTTTCAGAATCTTTCTTCAGCGGTTTGGGCCACTTCAGGAATTTTTCTCCACAAATCTGCATGAAGACATTTGCGCGTGTGTCTGTCAGAGGCGTGAAACTAATGGGCCCATAATCTTTGCGTTCTGGGGGCCAGTCTGGCGCTGCTTCTGGCGGGGATGTTCTCCGCCAGTGAACTTTCTTTTTCCTTCTCTAGGGAACGGCCGAGGCTGATCCGCCCGCTCAGGACGTTTTGCCTCGTTGGCCTCTTCTGCTGCAGCGTAGGCTCTGGTAATGGTTTCCACCTCGCGGAAGGTCTGAGAATTTTTATGGGCAAGGTGCTTGAAAAAGTCACCGAAAGTAAGCACAGAGATGAAGCTGCCCAGCTTCATCTCCTCTGTGATCCTGGGGATCCTTCTGGCTTCAGCCACGAAGCGATCCAGGAAACGCTGTGGGTTCTCTCCCGGTTTCTGCTTTATGTGGGAGAGGTGCCACGGCTATTTCTCTTCCCGTCGGCTCGAAGCGTACTGAGCCAGGAAGAGGTCCGCGAGTTCACGGAAGCCGCTGACAGTGCCTGAAGGGAGATGGTGAAACCAGATTCTGGCGTCTCCCTTCAGGGTGAGTGGAAAGTAGCGGCACATTGCCGAGTCTTCTAGCCCTTGTAGACTTCGATGGGTGCGGAAGTGGTCCAAGTGGTCAACCGGATCACTGCCCCATCGTATAAGTCAAGGACGACATCTTGAATTTGGATGGCAGTGGACGGCTCAATATCTCCGCAGTGAAAGGAGATTTGTCTAGGTCGATGGTGTGCCCCTCATCCTGGAACACGCAGTTCCAGATCTTGTCCACTCGCGGATCGGCGCGAGCGACGTTTGCTGATCGTTTGGAGTTGAGGTAATCCCTCAATTCTGTCCTGTTCCTGGCGGGTATAGCAGCCGGTCTGCTACTGCCTCCAGTGGACCTGGCAGTCCTAGAGGCTCGCTCCTGGACTGCGTTGTTATCTTCTGCCCGTGAGTATCGAGGATTTCTTCTTTCTGGGCTCTCTGTCGGTGATGTACTCTCGGAGCGTTCCATTGGCCTGTTATGGCCAGGAACGCAGGAGGACACCGGAGCCGGATTGTTTCCGGCTTTGGCAGGCCTTTTGGCCGGCTTCTTCCTCTGGCCACCCTTTTTGGTGGTGGGAGCGGAAATGGCTGCTGGTGGAGCCGCTTGTTGTCGTTGCTCGTTCTGCGTGTAAAGTACTGGAGCAGGTGATTGTTGGCCTGCATCTGCTCCACAAGTTGTTGAAAATAAGGCGGTGGAACCCCGCCTGTGGCCCCGTTGACCAGGACATCAGCAGTATGGTCCTAGTCGGGGTTAGCAGTTTCTTTAGCAGGATCGCTAGCCTGTGCTCTCGTGTTCACCATTGCAGAATCAGAAGTTGACCGGGAGAGCTTGTGCAGATTTTATGGTAGGCTTTTAGTAAGCATTTCCTACAGACGGCGCCAATGATGCGTACTTGGATCCGACTTCGAACAGATTCGGATTCTACTAGATGGTTTGAACCGGCTCCGTTCACTGAGCACGAATCCTAAACACCACTAAAACGAACGAGAGGTCAGCGTTAACGGCGAAAAGTTGTCCCACCGAAAACACTCCGACGCTCAAGTCAATAAAACGGTCTTCAAAAGGAAAGAAACTGAAATTGAGAGAGAGTGAAGGGAAGGAGTTTGGGTGTTTGACCCAGATGTAAGAGAGACGCGATGTATTCTTGAATCTGGGTGGTGGGAAGACAAAAAACGGCCGTAAAGACTCGCTTGTTGCCTTAGGATTTTTTGGGAGAACGAAGGTGGCAGAGAAGGCAGGCTTCTGTGAGCTCACAATCGTTCTAGAAAACGTATGTAATTTAGTGTCTCAAGAAGCGTTTGCTGCGAAAAGTCTCAATGAGAGCATGAATCCGGGCGTCTAAGAAAGCATCAATGAGAGCTTCAAAGAGAGCGTCTGCGTTGGTAAGTCTGAAAGAAAGCATGCCCTTGACGGTGGGTTAAGGGTTTCCTTTGTAGCTGAGAGGCCAATCCTCCCCCTTTGGAAGGAGCGATTGCCTCCCTGATTTGCTGTCAGGCTTCCCTTCTGAAGGCTGATGCCTGTTGCCAAGTTATGGAGAATTGTTTCCTTCTGAGGCGGCCAACCACCTTCCCAGTTGGTTTCTTTCCTCCCTAGTATATTACCGTTGGAGTACCTTGGCTGGCAAGGAATCGGGAAGATTGGCGCTTTCCTTCTTGGTGTAAATTGAGATCGTGGGGGACGCGTGGAAAGCTGTGGTTGGCCGTCTGATGAGTGGTGGGCCCAAACGGAGCAGGCCCATTACTGTAGATAGGCGCTATTTGGGCCCAATGTGTAGGGTGCAGACGGTCAACGTCTGAGTTGACCGTCAGCGTGTTGGCCGCCTTCGTGGAGAACGAAGGGAGAGTGGCTGGCGAGCAACTGATGGGCTGTGGGCCAGAATGGAATAGGCCCATCACTGTAGCAAAGCTTCTAAAGGCCCAACCGAACCGCGTAAGGGCGGTCAACATTGCATTGACCATCTGCGAGCAAGTTGGCCGCCAAGACGGTCAACGCCAACGTTGGCCGCCAAGACGGTCAACGCCAACGTTGACCGTCCTGGGCTTTCTAATTCCTGGGCCTGTCTCCTCACTGGGCCGTCAAAAATGTTGACTGGCCTTCTTAGGCTTCCGTTGACCTTTCTTTGGGCCAACCCTTTACTGGTGTACCCATCACAAGTTAATTTGCCTTGGATGGATGCTCTTTCTCTTTCCCTTCTTCTTCACGGATCACCCCCTCTAAGTCAGTTACCTCTTGCTCTTCTCTCTTATGCTTGGACAAAATAGCAAAGAGGGTGGAAAAAATGAGAGACTTCAAGGGTTTTAATAATAAGAGCAGTTGGGCTTAGTTTGTTATTTCCCCATCCTTCTAAATTTTCGAGTGAGAAGTCGCAGAAGTTCCCCCTTCCCTATAGAAACCGTTTCCCTTGGTACAAGCTAACTTAAAAACTAATGGTAGGCTCCAAGTTTGAAGCGAGCGGCTGCAAGAGTAGGATTGGAATCAGGGTTTTTTTTTTGGTGAATCCTTGCTATTTTTCATCAACTTAATTGTTTAATTTGATTTCTTGCCCCCTTATCAACCCTAATCAGTCGATCACCAAACTCCTAAATTTTACTCTTATTAGGTTTGAAACATGGAGGTGGCAGCCACCCTAAGGAAAACTAGGCTTTGCTTGATTTAAATGCAGATTCTTACCTCTAAGTTAGTTTAATTACTCTTTGACTGTTATTATCCCAATATTTGCAACTAGATTTTGCCCAAACTCGACTTAAATCAGACGAGTGATCAAATCCTTCCCCAATTATAACATAGCTTGTCATCTATGTTTTCCCAATTAAGTTTACCTAATAATTAATTTCAATCCCTATTTTACCAAGTGTAGTGCCAAATCATTTCTAAAAGATCCTAAATCGGCCAAAATTATCATCAACATAAGACATAAATAGCATTGCAATCCATGATGATCCTTGCGTGACAACCGATATGAGTTAAAATTTGTGGGATCAATGCAGACGATAAGCAAGGTAATACGTCGTATTTTGACTCTGCTGACGTTCACTAAAATATAAGCAATAGGCTCTACCAATTTAGAAATTATCCCCAAGCGAAAAATTCTAAGTTAATCAAAAGAGAACTAAAGGTTGTAATATTTTTGACAATAGTACATTGCATTAAGCTAGCATAGAAAATGCTTTCTGATAACAATTTTTCAAGAGTTATAACATACAAAATTCTGCATTGCTCATGCATTGCAATCATACTCGTAAGATGTGACAGATGACAGTCTATTCATTTCTTGCTTTCCTTCTGCTTTGCCAGTTCAACCTTTGCTACTAAAACAGAGTGCAATGCCAGATGTACCGGCACCGCGCAGCAGATGGCTCTTTCCTGTGTGCACTAGCATGACCAAATCAAACCAGGCATGTAAGAATTGAAAGGAAAGCATGTAAATCAGAATTCAGAGGATTATACTGTCAACAGAATAATCCCCATAATCCAAGGTGATGAAAGAAAACCAAGATAATTCGTGTTACTGATCATTTGGAAGGATTCCTCGGTGTTCTTCAACAACTCAAAGACGGCTGCATTACAAGTCAAATGATCTGGAATTAACCTGGCCATCAGTTACTCAGAATGCTCATGAAAACAACGATTGACATTGCAAGATAAACAAAATACCCGGTGTTTATTGTTGGAATCAGCTTGCTTCCCTCGATCAGAGAACTGCTTTGCATCCTATTCACAGAAGGGCCTCACAAAGAAGAGAGAACTGAAAGACTACAAAATTTTACCAAGAGGTCTCAGTTCCTTGGGTAAGCCATCAAAATTTCCCGAATTTACATCCGATTGGAGCATGGGTCTCTTCCCAATTTTCCAAAGCATGCCGTCTGCTAGGTGTTCTTTGCTTGGAGTCAACATAACAAAATTCGGATCAGCCCTCTCATAGCTGCACAACAGAAGTGTGTGTGAGTGCAAATGATATGGCTTGTCAATTAATCATAAGCAAACTGAGATCACATCTCCATTAGAGATCACAACTCCTTTCTCTTGCTTCATATATACCAAACTTGTTGAAGTGATATCCTCCTTTGCTCACTGGGATGAGCTCATCAAGACATCGTTTTAAGCAAAAAGGAGACATTGTTCAGCATTTTGCTTGCGAGAATGGGAAATTGTGGAAACCGAATTCACATTTCCACAATTTATGATTCTCATTTGTTCATTCTCATTCATGTGGTTGGATATACAAACGGTAGGAATTAACTGAGAATCAGATAGGGAATATCTATATCCAAGGGGCTGAATTTCTTAAAGAGATGAATAAAATATGTAATGCTTCAATGGGAATGCAATTTCAATTTCCTTCATTCCCATTCCCTCCAGAGAAATGCAGCCAAAATGTAAAACAGGGGCATATCATCTATACCTGGCTTCTCTAAGATTTTCTATTCGGATGCCAAATCCAAATGATGTGTTTCCAGCTGCATGATCTCTAGTAGCTGCAAAACCACAGTAGTAACAAGCTCAGTAAATTGCATTTCTCCAATGTTTTGTTCTGATAAAAGAAACCTATGCTTCAAAAATACCATTCAGACATCAAAAAATTCTACACATGCCTAATGGATGTACTTTTTTTAGTACATAAGATCAACTTAAACTCAGAACATGGGAAGAAATGAAAGAACACTATTGGATTTTAAAAGCAAGAACACATGGCTAGAACTGTTATAAACTCAACCTCCAAAAAGATTAAAAAACATAAAAAAGCATAACAAATTCCAGAACCCATTGAGAACACATACCTGAAATGCTGAAAGTGAAAGATGGTCTCCACCATGACTTGAATGCCCATGATAATGTTGATCTTAGATGCCCCATCTTACCCTACAAGGTTAGCAAATTGTTATCGTTAGACCTGACATCCTCCATGCTCCATAAAAAAAATTATTAAAGATTTGTATTACCTTCAACAAGAAGTTTTTGTTTGCCTGCCAAGATGCAGCAATTTGAAGCATGGAATCTGAAATTGTATTTGAAGTTTTGGCATCATCCACCCTGTAGAAGAAACATATTGAAATCAGGTTCCACCAAAAGCCCACTATTTAAAACACTGGACTCATTGCTATCTACCTCGCCTGCAGTTCAAATCCAAAGTCAATAAAATTTGTTATTCCCACAATTTCATCTTCTTCCAAAGGGTTCTTCACCTGCTCGGTCAAAGCAGTATATAACAAATCCAAAACTAGAGAAAAGAAATTCCTTATATGGAAAAGGACTTCAACAATCAAAAGGAAACATCCCTCTTCAAAAAAAAAAAAGAAAAGAAAAAAACACTCGTGGAGAATTTTCCAAAAAAGAACGAAGATGACATACCCGCCTTTGAACGACGACATGTTGATAGAATGAGGCAATGAACTGCAGTAGACATACCCTCAAAAAGTTATTTATATGGAGCACGAGGTATCAAACATCATTCCCAAAGAGGAGGTAGAATCACATCCAGCCAAGCAAACCAGTAAAAGTGGCATGACAACAACATCACAAAGAGAATCTTGTCAAACATGAAGATACAGATCGCAACAGATTTGTCAATTTAAAAATCTGACAAAAAGGAAGCCAAGTCACTCATAAGCTCAGACAATTTCACTGATGGACATCAGATTGAGTCCAATTAAATTTAATAAATACCAAGGCAAACACAACCCACAGAACTTAACCATCCTCCCTTTCCTTTTTTATTTTGGCATAGCATTCTGACAAAGGATAAATGGGAAGATTATGGCATTGGAGTGGGCAGCATTCTGCCGGGCTTCGGTATATCCACTCGTTCCATAAATGAGGGTCTTATAAAAAGGGACAAGAGTAGTACATCCATCAAGATAAAACATGACGATTTTCCATAAGAGGTTAAACTCAACCCAATTTTAGATAATGAGATGCATGGTTTGCGATTGCAATCAGTATCCCGATTTTAAAGGTAAAGGAAGTTATGTCAGCATTTTAGAGGAGATAAGAGTGGACTATTGGAAGTGAGCCAGTCAATGCTTCTTGTTGGAAGAAACCCTTCTACTTATAGGATGAAGTGATCTGCAAATAGAAAATTGAGTAAAGTCTTGTAACCAATAAGTTTCATACCATGCATGATAGGGATCTGTTGGGATCCAGACCGCTTATTTGAATTGCAAGGAAAGAATCAGCGACGCACAATAAGCACACAATAACCATAAATAATGAGGCAAGACACGATTTTTACGTGGAAAATTTCATTTTAAATGAGAGAGAAAAATCACGAGACTGGAAGTCCATAAATATCTCCACTATACAATATTTTGGTTATAAAAATCTCAAATATAAGGTCAAAATACCTTATCTCATAATAAGCCCGTATAAGTAAAGAATACAAGATAAAGGAGAAAAATAAAACCAATAAACGCTCTTCTTTACGTCAAGAACAACGTACCTGAGATTGGTGAAGACTAGAACACAATTCAGAATTCAACCGGATACATTAATTTTCCTTTTCTCCCTTTTTTCTCTCTTCCCCTTCTTTTCTCTCCCAAAAAGAGCACTAACTGCAATGGAATAACCCTAAAATCCCATCCGCACAATTTTATAATCCTAGCCGCGGTCAAGGGCCCGGTAGGCGCGACTTGAGCGTGGATGACTCTGAAATCGGTGCTCAAGCTCTACTCGAGTGAGCCTCAAGTGCGGTGTCTTGGCCATCAATCTGGAATCGACGCTCAAGCTCCACTTGAGCAAGTCTCGAGCGCGGTGTCTTGGCCATCAATCTGGAATCGGCGCTCGAGCACTGATTGAGTGCGCCTCGAGCGCCATTAATCTGGAAACTGCGCTTCAGGCCTTCATTGTGTGTGTTTCGGCACTTCAAATGGGTATGAACCTATACGGGAATGACTCATAATCTAACAAACTTTCCCTCATGACCGTGTGGGGGAAATCATCATCATCCCAACAACAGTACGGCAAACTTAAAATTTTCCCCTTTGCAATACTTTGGTCATCATATCCGATTCATTCTTCCCAATCCTGACCTTATCGAGCACTAACAATTCCAAGTTAAGAACATCTCGCACACATCAATGTGCTTCGATTTGGAATGAAATGACAAATTTTTGCAAAGATGAATTGTGCTTTGATTGTCACAAAGCAGCACGTATTGCTCTTGCTTGAAACCAAGCTCCTAGATGAATTTTTTCATCCACAACATCTCCTGGCTTATCTCTGTCACAGTAATAAATTCTGCCTGGGTAGTCGAGAGATCAACAAACTTCTACAAATTTGATTGCTAAGAAACTACTCCTGTGAGCATAACTAAATATCATGAAGTGGACTTCCGAGAATCGACATCACCGACCATGTTTGCATCGGTATACCCAGCCAGAAGTGGCTTGTTGCTTCCAAAATACAAACACGACTTGGAAGTTCCTCAAAAATACCTTAATATCCATTTTACCACGGACCAGTACTCCTTATTGGGATTTGACAAAAATCAGCTAACCGTGCCAACAGCATGAGCAATATCAAGTCTCGTACACACTATAGCCTACATCAAGCTACCCATAGCCGAATGGTAGGATATGCCTCTCATGCTTGCCTTTTCATCATTCGTAGAAGGGCATTGCTGGTTGCTCAATTTAAAGTGATTTGCCAACGGAGTGCTCACCGGCTTCAACTTCTCCATGTTCAAACGTTAAAGCACCTTCTTCACATAGCTTTCTTGGGACATCCACAATTTTCTTGCTTTACGGTAGCAAAATATTCTAATACCGACAATTTTCTTCGTCGGCCCCAAATCCTTTATGACAAAGGACTTCCCGAGCTATTGTTTCAATTTGATGATTCGGGAGGCATTACACCCAACAATCAGTATATCATCCACATAGAGTAGGAGAATAATAAAATTATCTTCAAAAAATTGCTGGAAAAAACACAATGATCCAAAATAGTCTTTCGATAACCTTAACCACTATAACATACTCGAATTTCTTGTACCATTGCCTCAGAGTTTACTTCAACCCATATAAACTTTTCTTCAGACGACACATTAACCGTTCCTACCCTTTAACTTAGAATCCCTCCGACTGCTCCATGTAGATTTCCTCCTAAAGGTTACCATGAAAAAATGTCGTCCGCACATCCAACTATTCAACTTCCAAATCAAGAACTGCGGCCAATTTGAGCACTACCCGATTGAAGACATTTTCACAACTGGTACAAAAATCTGGTCAAAGTCAATACCCTTTTATTGATTGAAGCTTTACACAACTAGCTTTGCCTTGTACCTCGATTGTCAGCTATTCTCATCTGCCTTAAAGTGGAAGACACACTTATTCTTCAACGCTCGTTTTCCTTTCGACAACTTTGTAAACTCAAACGTATGATTTTCTTGCAGCGATTTCATTTCATCTTGCATGGCTTCCATCCACTTTGATTTGTGCTCATCCTCCACGGCTTATTCAAAGCTTTCATGCTCCCCTCTATCGGTAAGCAACACATACTCATTAGCAGATAAACAAACAAAGGGCCTTCGATCTCTTGTGCATCGTCGGAGTGGAATTGTCTCAGCGGGCTCAATAACATCATGAGAATCAGCATCATCCTCATCATCTCCATCAAGCATCAGAGTCCTACGGCCTACTTCCTCCTCAACATCACCTTGATCACCGTCTTCATGACGAACCAGCACCAATATCAAGGACTCAAGATTTATATTGCAAACTTGGTTGCTGTCATTGTTGGAAACAACCTTCGCCTCTTTGTCAATATCTTCAATCGTCTTATTCTCAACAAATACTACACCCCTCGATCGAACCAGCTTTTTCTCAATCGGATCGTAGAGCCAATATCCCAGCTCATCTTTCCCATAGCCGAGAAATATGTACTACCTTGTTTTTTACTCCAACTTGTTCCTCTCATTCTTCAGGATATGAACAAAGGCCTTACACCAGAACATGCACAAGTGATCGTAAGATACTTCCTTCCGAAACCACACCTTTTATTACCAAAAACTAAAACTGTTTTACCCATTAAACATCTTAACACAGAGTGGCAAACTCCTCAACGTTGGCGCCATCAAAGCAAAGTTCTACAATCTCTCTCTGATATCACTTGTTGGGATCCGAACCACTCATTTGAGTTATAAGGAAAGAATCAATGACACATAATAAGCACACAATGATCACAAATAATGAGGCAAGATACAATTTTTACGTGAAAAACTCCCTTTTAAATGAGGGAGAAAAACCACAGGACTAGAAGTCCCTAAATATCTCCACTATGAAATATTTTGGTCTTAAAAACCCCAAATACAAGGTCATAATACCTTGTCTCATAACAAGTATTGGTAGAGAATACAAGATAAAAGAGAAAAATAAAACCAGTAAAGGTTTTTCTTCACGTCAAGAACAACGTACCCGAGATTAGCGGAGACTGAAATATGGTTCGAAACTCAACTGGATACACGAATCTTCCTCTTCTCTCTTTTCTCTCTCTTCTTATTATTTTCTCTCCCAAAACGGCGCTCTAAATGCAGTAGAATAACCATAAAATCGCAGCCGTGCAATTTTATAATCCAGGCTATGCTCGAGCGTCCGGCAAGCACAACTCGAGCGCGAATGACTTTAGAATCAGAGCTTGAGTGAACCTCGAGCGCGGTGTCTTGGCCATCAATCTGGAATCGGCGCTCGAGCGCGGATCAAGTATGCCTCGAGTGCCATCAATCTGGAATCCACGCTTCAGGCCTTCGTCGCGTGCATTTTGGCTTATCAAATGAGTATAGGCCCACACGAAAGTGACCCATAACCCAATAGGATCAAGTACTGGTGCAACTTGGTAACGACTTTTAAATTATTAGGGAATTTGGTAAAACATTTTAGCTTTCGAGGAATAAAGTGGCATCATATGATAGCATGAGTTATGACAACCCAAGATTTATTCAGAGTAGGAGGTTGGAGAATTTGACGGGCCTATGTCTTCAATTCAAGCTCTTCTCCTGGTGTTAACCAAGCAGCCCCCCATAAGAGAGTTACTTGAGAAAAAAGGGTACAGTTGAGCATTTTTCATAAGCTCTTTTCTCTCCCACTCCCCACATCCCGAAGAAAAAACCATTTTGATATTGTTGTGAATCCAACACTTGCATCTATTATACAATAGTTGATCATCATTGACACCATCTGTCACCAGAGTTGCTATTAATGTCCATCATAATGGAATGCTTAGGCTGATAAGCCTTTGCCTTGTAATATTAAGACTGTAGTCCCATTATTTTCAGTTTGATAAAAGAGAAATGAGAATTAAACAGGTGAAAGAATAGTCATATGGAACACTGACTACACTGGAGCGTGTTACAGATACGGGGTACAGTACACTGGCTAGCTTGATGTGTGGTATGAGGAAGGGAGAACCTTCCTTCATCATTTTAGACCAGGGTACAATGTGAAGCACCTAATAATGTCATACAATGAACACTGAAGGTACATTAGGCAAGACACTTTTCTAATCAGCAATCAATAGGCAACATTCTTTATTTTCCTCCTATAAATATATTTTTTTTAACCACACACTCACACCGATTATTTTCGAAAGTTAACTTGATGCAAAAATTTCAATATACAACAATGGGTAAAACATAAGAGGATGATTTGCTTAAATATTATATAATTAATTAATAGGCGACTTTCTCTAGATAATTTACTTTGATAGGTGCACATGGGAAGCTTTACTCTGTGATTTCATGTACTTCTCATTGGTGACTTCACAACACCTTGGTTGTCATTAACAATTTCTTATATTTTGCTGATAAAAAAGTAACATTTACCATTATGAGTATTTAGGAAGCATGGACATTTCAGGCCAGGGTCTTGATGTCAGACATGTATTTGACCCCGACACACTCCAAACAGACTTGGACATATATTGAACATCTATAGAATTTTTTATTTAATTTGGACATAATGGGACTTGCTAGGAGCACATTTTGGCTCTTCTTTTATTTTTAATACAAAACATTGGCTTTTTCAATAAACTGTCTTGTACTAATTAGGGAAAAAATTCCAAAAACAGTTCGCTTGTTAGTGAGAATCAATTGTTCAAACTTTTCATTCAAATCCTCTATTTATGGAAAACAAAGAGAAAGAACTCGCAATGGTCTAAAATTTTTCAAACAAGAAATCTAAAACTGTAAGAGAACAAAAACATGTTATAGTGGCTCTTAAAGAGGGAGGAAGAGATCTTATAGTTTATAAAGAGCCCGTAGAGTTGAGAGCTTATGTTACATTAAATAGTACTACTATATCAATTACATTCCAATATAAACAATGACTCTTGGTAATCTTGCTCCAAATATGTTGGGTTGGGTCCTACGTTTTAGAAAACCTATATTTCACAGTGCCCATATCTAGTGTCTATGACCGGTGTCCCTACATCTTAGATTTTCTTGAGCATACTCCTTAGGACTTAACAGACTACGCAGCACAAATACGTCCCCCGGGGAGGCAGATTGGTGACCAACACATATCAAACAACAACAATCTTTGAGATCATTGGAAATGAGGGCATACAAAACTTTGCACTGAGGATAATGAGTACCAAACCTGGGAACCCCTGGCAAGTTCAAGACAAAAATTGAAAGATGGGCTCAGAGGGCTTCCGGATCCTATCCCATAGCCAATTGCACAGCTCCAGTTCCTCAAATCTTTTAACCTCATATCATCTTTGCTTGCATCTGATAATATTCATATCATTCAGTACTTAGAAGGACATCCGTAAAATTACCATGCCACAGATGCTTTCTCAGATACAAGCATCTTGAATAAAAATTGAAACATAAAAATAAGACAAAAGGAATGATGGATATTCCTTGGCAACAACAACTAGGATCTCCCAAGTAATATATCTAAGTCAACCATCATATAAAATTCCGCATGAAGTACCCTTTAATACTCCTGTCATAATATCAAGAAGCCAAAAAAAGTACCCTGCAAATTAGCAATTAGGTGAAACAGAAAAGCCTTCAAGGATCAAGTTTTCAGAGTCTTACCTATGTAGGTTATTGGGGGTGAAACCCTTATATCTTCCACTAGTATGTGAGAAGCAACTCTTTAAGTACCAAGAATGCACACAAAATTATGGCGCCGATTATAAACCCTTATATCTTCCACTAGTATGTGAGAAGCAATTCTTTAAGTACCAAGAATGCACACAAAATTATGGCGTCAACTATAAAGAGACCTTCTCTGCTAAATGAATTATATCAGGGCCCCTCCTATTAGTGTTGCTACTTTTCATTAAACCCCTCAACCACTTGATGTGAAACATGCTTTTGCTCATGGACACTCAAAACAAGGTGGTGTACCAAGATATTCCTTTTAGTCCCCTATGTCAAGATACAGAAGATGGAAGGATGGTTTGTAGACGGGGGGAAATCAATGTAAGGACTAGATCCATTAGTGTTTGTTTGAGAGATGTATCAAAGTCAAGAAATCATTTCAAATTTGGATATACACCAGGAAACAGTGACCATAACAGGTTAAACAAAAATAAGAAAGGTAGACTAACCCTTACCGTGTATATCAATGATGCTAGTGAAAATGACCTAAAGCAAGTAACCATATTGAGAGGCTATCTAGCAAAGAAATTTCAGTGCAGGGATTGACAAAGAACCAGTTTCTTTTGTAAGGCAAGTTTAGAGGAGTTAGGAATGGAACAGATCATTGTCCAACCCACCACAAGCTATCTTTCCTTCCTCTAACAATGCAGCTATTCCTTAGTATTAATGTTGCTCGCTCAATGAAGAAGAATGACTGATTCACTCAAAGAAACTGGTATGTTCCAGTCCAGAGTAACTACCAAACCAATCAAAGCAAATTAGAGTTGTAATTTGGGGAATAAGGCTATAATTATTGAAATTGAAACACTCACACTGTGAGAATGAAATGGAAGAGAGAGTGGAGGAGCGTGAGAGAGAGAGAGAGAGAGAGAGAGAGGAAGAAGATGATGTGATATGGATTTCACATAAGGACTACAAAATTAGTTGTCGATCCAAATTTTCTTTCATTAAACTACTATTCAGTACTTCATCCATCATGTTTAACAAGGTTCTGCGAATAAATGCTACTTTGTTGACGCATTATTGCCTATGAGTCTATGACACCAAGATTTTTCATCAATGTTTTAACCCATACTAGCTCACATGCACCTTGTTCCATTGCCCTACATCCTGCCTCTGCAGTAGACTTGATAATAACAACTGCTTTTTTCTACTGCTGGCAAGTAACCAAGTTTCCATCATAAAGGTTTAGGAACTTGTCATCAATTGCCCATCATCAATTGATCCTTTGCAGTCGGCAATCTCAAAGGCTTCAATTCACAAGTGATTGTCTTAGGAAAACAGCAAACCTTTTCCAAGAGCAGATTTCAAGAATGTTTGAATGGAAAAATTCAACATCCCATTGGGAAAGCGAGGATAATGCATGAATACACTCACAGCATTAATTGCACAGACTATATCTGGTTAGGTCCAACATAGATGAATCAATCACCCAAGAAACCTTCAATATCTCCACTTGCGCACCTCTTCCTGATCAAAATTTCCGACCAAGTGGCTAACAAAATGATTGAATCTGCAGGCCTCAGTTCAAGATGCTAGTTCCCTTACGAACCATGGGCATATATCCTTTGGAAAAGCCCTTAATTGAAGTTCGCTTCAGTCCTTGACCACAATCTACTCAGCCATGTAGGCTTCAAACAAGATACCTCCACCCATAGTTTTGAATTTCGGCCATGGTGTTGCGATTTCACAGTCTTGGTATCACTGTGTCACATGCGTATCACAAGCAACTATAAGTGTCATGGTTGTCGAGTTCATATCATAACAGTCATATAAGTCACAACTCAACTGATATTTTGTTGTTTTATGCCACCTTTACATCATCACCTACCACAACAATACACCACATAAACAGTGGTGCTGTTGACTTTCCATTATGACTTTTGAGCCTTGATTATTAGAGTACAATGAGAATTAGTACAATGATTTCCGAAAGTTATTATGACCTTTTCAAATCTATCAAACGAATCCCTTGGAGAATGCCTAATCCATAAAAGAACATTTTTCAAATGATATACATCCCCCTTTGTTACTTCATTTTTAAACCTGGATGGATATCTTCCATGTGTCAATGTTGTTAAAGGTGTGCCTCATGTGCACCTATAGGCTTGAGGCACAAATCTTGGCGACTCAACATACCTTAACAAGACTATTTCAACAGATGTGCAACCTTTTTTAGGCTCAAGGTACATGTCTTCAGAGCCTTATAATTTTTTTTCCAAAAAAATTCAATTGTTTTTTTTTTAATTTAGCCATTATATTGAATTATTACTTATAATACTAATTTATTATTTGTGAAATTAGAATTGATAAAATTAATGAATGGTTAGTCAAAAGAATACATGGAGATCATGATGAGACAAAAAAAAACTTGGATTAGAAGATGACTTTCTAATAAAAGATTTTGTAGTTAGAATTGTTCAAGAAGTTAAGGACATGCATCACATTATATTAAAAAAGTGTAAATCTCGAACGATAAATGCCTCTAAGGTTAATCCAGTAAAGCTTGTAAATGATAAAAATTCTTATCAAGACCTGTAAAGGTGAAAAAATAATTTAAGTTTATAAACTAAGGTACAATAATATATTAACTTTTATTTGACAATGATGATAATTATTGGTCTTTACTGTGAGTATTTTGAAAACAATATTTCAAATTTATTAATGAATTTTATTATTCTTATGCATTTTAGTGAGTTGATCATATTAATTATCATCTTTTATATTGTTAATCGAATTATAAGTTTATGGCTACATTCATAAATATTTTTTTTATGGTTTCTTACTATATTATTAACAGTTGGCATTCATTACAAAAACATCATACATATATACAGATTTTATAATTGGGGCTTTACTTCCACCATCCCGTGCTTATGCCTTGTACCTAGGCCCTAGGGACCCTTTATGCCGTAAGCACCTTGTGCCTTTGACAACACCATGTATACCCCCTCCTTAATGGCAAAATGAAATGAAGCATTTCTTACACCTAATTGTTGCAAGTTCCACACTTCGTTTGATGCTAAAGAAAGGAGGAAATTGGTAGAGTTTATTTAGCTATGGAAGCAGCTGTCTTGGTGCAGTACAACCAACAAGGACAATTAAACACCTAGAACTGCTGTTTCATAGATGAAGTAGGTAGTAATCAAAGGATATTTGGGGGCTGAAATGACAGATGTTGGTTTGCGTTTATGGTGATCAAATTTAATGTGAAACTTGGAGCACAAGCAAAATTGTTATAATAAATGAGCAAGGTCCAAGAGCAGTAAGAGTTTCCAGGATTCATAGGGGAAAGAATGATTTTGAGGCAGAAAAACAGACCAGAATTTCAGAAAGAAAGAGAGGTACGTAACCTGGGAAATCCACCTAGGGTTTGTGAGAAATTCACCTACAGTTTGTGAGAAATTAACCTGGGAAATCCACCTAAGCAATCCACTTGGAAAATGAAAGAACTCCTAAACTGAACAAAACTTGGACTCTGATGTAGCTGTCTCTTAGAAATTACCAAAAACACAAAGGAGAGTAAGTCAAAAGGTACTGAAAACTGACAAGTTACGACTCTCACCTTGATGTATGCAAATTACGACTCTACATTCTCAGAAAATTAACTCCCACAGTGAGTTATTATGCACTCTTGGATGCATCTAGGCAAACCTCCTCAGCATCTTATTCTTTTCATGCCCTAATTTCAGTTCCGCATCAATTTCCCTCCACTTTAGAGCATCTGAATCCAGCAACTGAGCTGACTCTATGAAGGACAATGCTCATATAAATCTTGATGGAAGATCTAAAAATTTGAAGCTATTAATGCACATAGAAAGCTTGATGGATGACCTAAAAATTTGAAGCTATTCCTCATACAGAATCTGATGTTGAGTGGTTTTTCACTTGACTAGAATCCCCCATGGTGAATTTAGTCAACTTGATGGTCAATGTCATCCTCTACCTTGTCCTAATCTGTAAAAAATACAAGAAGTTGGACATCCTGTTTGATATTCCCTTTATCAGTGTAATGCCCATGATGTTGTCTAAAAATGCTCATGTCCTCTAGCTGCTCCAAGGCATAGGCAATAGGACTGATTTTCTTTCCGATTTTGATAGGACAAGCACTCCTAGAGTGTAGCTTTAGATACTTCTCCTTGCAAAAGTGTTTCAGAGTCAAGTGTGCAATAACCAAGCCTCCTTGAACTGCCTCATATTGCTGATGACAATCAGCTTGAATTTTATAATTCTCATTCCTAAGAGCATTTCTTCTTTCACATTTTCATATATCTCAGCATTATGATGGGCAAAATCTTTAGCACCTTTGCTGTGTGAACTTATGGTGGCAATAGACTCAATTAGATCAATAGGTCTTCCCAAAACCAACTCTAATGCAGAACGGCCAGCATTGCTCTGTTTACTGAACAATTATATGTAAATTCAGTAATGTCTCAAATTGCATATAATTGCCGACCAGAGGCAGAAGAAGATTTTCAAAACCACTATTCCTACCATGGTCTGTCCATCTGCTTTCTGTTTACGGATTGAATGCTGATGAATAACCAGTTTCCAACTATTTTCATCGATAGTTTTCCAAAAACAACTCAATGATAATTTCTCAATTTGAAACAATCAGAAGTGCGACACCATGCAATCTTAGATGATCATGCACAGAATAAGTTATCAGCCACAAATATCGGTATTGTACCACCTAATGCTGATTTTAGTAATACCGTGGCAAAATCACAAAATGTCACCGTATCAGTGATATACCACAATATATTTGACGATATTTGTCTGTCAGCCTATAATTTACACAAAAAAAAAAAGCAAAACAAAAAAAAGAAATGGTTTCTAATATCGATATTTATTATCTAATATGTCTAATAAAGATATAGCTTCAACCAACAAGATATGGATACCAATATTTTAATCCATGCGATCATGATAAAAGCATTCAACAATACAATAGGTATCATATGTTTTGTCTAACGGCATAAAATGCGCCGTATAGGGAATAATTCCCCACAACCAGAATAAGTTATATCCCTCATGACTTATTGAGTCCTGTTCAAACTAAGGTTTGCATGAATGTGGGAAGTAGAGATGGTGATTTTCTTCCTTCCCCTTTCCCCTTATTATAGAGTAACATAATATCACAATAAAGAAAAGAAATAAAAAAAATGAAAAAAACTAAATAAAGGAAAATAATCATCCCCTTGATTTACACCACTGCCTAATTTGCTTGCCATCTTAACAATCTTCCTAACACTCCCCCTCAAGTAGGTCTGTAAATGTCGTTTAAACCTAACTTAGAACAAACAAAATTTATCCAATTACCGCTAAGGGACTTCGTGAATATATTAGTAAATTGATCTCCAAAATTTACAAATGACATGCATATATCACCATTAATGATCTTGTCTCAAATAAAGTGACAATCAGCTTCGATATGTTTGATTTTCTTGAAAATATTGGATTTGATGTGATATATATTGTAGTTTGATTGTCATAAAACGATAGTATAGGAGTTGAAGAAGAAAACCCAATTTCTTAAAAAAATATTGTAGCCATGTGAGCTCACGCATAGTATGGGCCATTGCCTTATCTTCTACTTATGCACTTAATCTTGCTACCACAAATTGTTTTCATTTTTACTTTTCCATGAAACAAGGATATCATAATGGAAGGTTCAATATCCCATTGTAGATCGTTTATCAGAAGGAGACCCCATCTAGCCTGTATCTATAAATTCTTCTACCAAGATGACTGTTTAATATCTATAATATTCCGAATCACTAAGCTTTCTTTAGATATTTAATAATGCGCTTAACCGTTTCCCAATGGGGAACTCAAGAAACTTCCAAAAATTGACTCATCAAACTGACTGCATATAATATATCTAGTTTAGTAATACTAAGATAATTCAGTTTTCAAGCCAACCGATGATACTGATTTGGATCTTCAAACAACTGTCCTTCCTCCCTTAGGAGTTTCAAATTAGGGTCCATAGGAATGTCTACTGAATGAGTACCAAGGGGGCTAGTCTAATGTAATAAATCAAGTACACACTTCCATTGAGACAAATTGACACATTTTCAAGATTTAACAACTTTTATCCCAAAAAATAATGAAGCTTCTCTGAATATTTTGTTTGAAACCATTGTTGTAGGAACTACTTTAGACATGTTATCCCACCTAAATCATTTCCAGTTATAACAATATATTCGACATAGACTATAAGGATAGTATAGACTATATTCTTTCATATATGGAATAATAAGTGGTCCTAGTGACAACGTTATGGACCAAACTCGAGAATAACATCCAAAAACTTTCCAAACCATGCTTTAGGTGGCTATTTTAGTCTATGCAATTCCTTCTTTAGTCTACAAACACAACTCTTGTACTCTCCTTAAGCAACAAATCTTAGAGATTTCTCCATGTAAACTTCTTCGAGCAAGTCTCCATTAAAAAATGCATTCTAAATATCCAATTGAAAAAGAGGCCAATCCAAGTTAGCAGCTATAGAAATGAGAACCCAAATCAAGGACATCTCAACAATTGGTGAAAACGTTTCATTTTAGTCAATATTGTAAGTTTGCGTGTAAGCTTTGGCAACAAATCGGACATTTAGGTGGTCAAAAGAGCCATTTAGATTAAATTTAGGTATAAAAACTAATTTGCAATAACTAGTGCGGATGCCATGTGGTAAAGGAACAAACTCATTGTCATGAAGGGCTGCCATTTCAAATTCCATGGCTTTCCTTCACCTAGGGTTAGATAACATATTCTTAACAATTGTAGGAATAACCACACTAAAAAGCTGAGATGTGAAGCATGAGAAAGACAATGACAAAGAATCAGCAGAGACAAAATTGGATAATAGAATGTTATGTGACATAAGTATGTTTACCTTTACGAAGAGCATTGGATATACCCTCAGAATCTGGAGGTGCAAGATCTATAGACAGCAAAGAGATAGGCCGATGCACAATAGTTGGTGTTTGTCAAGTATAAACCTATAGAGGAGTAGGCTAATCAAGATGATATGTGTGAGGTTACAATTGGATAGTTAGATCAATAGGAGTTGAGTCGTTGACAGATATAGGTACTTCAAGATTATTAGAGGACACACCTATTATAGGGAACAGATATTGAAGTATGTGGTTTGACACAAGGTTCTTTTGAGAAGTATGGAGTGGATTCATGAAATGTGATATCTGCACTTATGGTATAACTCTTAAGGGAAGATTTGTATAAACCATAACCATTTAGTGTATAAGAGTAACCAAAAAAGGCACATTTAATAGATCAAAAGATCTAGCTTATCAAACCAGGTCTAAGTTTATGAACACAACACACACATTCAAAAACTTGCAAAGGTAGAGAAAAGAATGGAGAGGATGGAAAAGGCAGAGTACAAGGTGAGACTTCATCTAAAACAGAAGATGGCATACAATTAATGAGAAAGCATGCAGTGAGAATATCACTCTAAAACTGTTTTGAAACATGCATGTGATACATAAGGGCCCGAGTAACTTTCATAAAGTGATGATTTTTATGTTCAGCAATATAAACACATGAAGTCTGATGAAGAATATATTTAGAAGCCAATTAGGTAGTTAAAGCAGTTGATTAGTATTCCTGGCATTATCAAAGCGAGGAATCTAAATTTTGTGCTTGAATTAACTTTTAATTTGGACCCAAAATACTTAGAAGATGGACTATAACACAGAATGATTTTTCATTAGATATACCCAAACCATGCAAGAAAAATCATACACAAAAGTGACAAAATACTAAAATGTGGGAAATATGAATGGATCCTCATAAATCGAAGTGGATGAACTCAAATGATTTAGAAATATGACTGACACTTCTAGAAGGAAAGGGCACACGATATTTGCTAAGTTGACAAGCATCACATGGTAGAGATAATATAGGATATAGGCCTTCAACTTGATGCTTGAGAATATGCAAGGATGGATGACTAAGAGGGCAGTGCCACTACATAGGAAAAGTCGTAGACTGGAGGGCTCAAGGAAATGTTGGTGAGATGTCAAGATGATATAGATCACCTGCTTTATCCTTTGTACCAATCATCTTCTTCATTGTAGAATCCTAAAAAATGCCAAAAGAAAGATAAAAATTGATTGAACAATGTACAACTTTTGTGATTTGACTAATAGATAATAGATTAAATGAGAAGTCCGAAAAATCAATAACATCAGTAAGATTAAGTCTCAAAGGGATGTACCCTGAGCCTACAACTTTAGTCTAAGAACTACTAGCAAGGGTAATGCATTTAGAAGAATTAATAGATTGATAGTTAAGGAAGGAAGTGGACGAACCAATCATGTGTTCATTGTCCCCAGAATCAATGATTCATGGACTACAAGTGGAGGATAAAATAAAAAGGGGTGTTATACCTGATTGTGTAAGAGTGGCCACAGAAGTAGTCATTTCATGTGTTAAGAACTCAGCAAACTATTCTAGCGATACTGGTACAAACTCAGGCTCTATAGTAGGAACGTCAAATGAGAGAGATACTTCCACTAAAGAGACTTAGTATGCAGAACTACTTGATTCACCATACAGATCCCAATAACCAAGTGACCATACCGACCAAACTGAGTACATTTTTTAGAGTCCATGACCTCTTGAACAACCACTGCTTATTGAGTCATGACCACCTCGTGAAAATTACCTCTAGATTCTCATCCTCCTCTAATGGATCGTCCTCCTCGTAAGGAACTAAAACTACCATGAGTAATAAATGCAGATTAATCTCCAATAGTAGAATTTTTAAAGAGAGTGGAATGCTAAACACAGAAAAATGCCTCTGTAAAGGAGGAAAGTTCTAGCTTGTCTAATATCTGTGCATGAACCGCCTTAAAATCAGATGAAAGTCCAATAAGAAACTTTATAACATCAACATCCTCTCGTTGTTTTGACATAGGTTTGAGATCTAGAGAAAGTGGTTAATAAAAGTTTCTTTCTTGGCAAACGACCAAAAATTGATTGTATTATTCAACCACATTTTGAGATCCTTTTTTAAGCCAAAAATACTATCTATACACTTCATAGATACGAGTAACATTACCTGTGCTAGAGTACATATGTTCGAGAAGTTTTCAAATGGCTTGAGCTGTGTCAAGAAAGGATGATGACAACCTAATATGGGGTTCTATGCTTGCTCGCATCAACCCAAAAATAACATTGTCATCTTGATCCCATGAATAATTGGGACAAGTGGTGGACTCACTTCTATTGGAGCAGTTGCATATAAGTGTGGGTCCTCTTGACATCAAATGATGGAATAGGCCTTTATAATGAAGAAACACTTCTACAGATCTCGTTTAATAGGTATAATTTTTATCGTTTATTTTTTCAAGGATAATGGGACTAACAAGATTAAACATTTTAAATTTGGATAACATAACTTTAAAAATGAAAAAGATAAAAACCCAATAAAAAAAACATGACAACCACTTGATACTCTTCCCCACTTTTTTTAAAGAAACCAAATTAGGCCCAAGCCTAAGTCCAATTTGGCTGATAAATCCATCAACCAATTCAAGCACTTATGCTGCTTAGAGAGAGTCAAAACCCACCTCAAAATGGCTAAAAAATATTCCACCCTTTCTTTGCTCTTCAATGGATGAAAACAAACCAACTACAATCTATCTCACACTCTCTCTCAAGTCCTTCAAGACTTTATATAGTAACTTCAAAAGCTTCAAGAAAGACACAATTCTTACTGACGACAAGGCATCACTGCATTTTATCGAATAAATACCCACAAAGATCGTTAGACTGGAACACAAAGAATACCAACTTAACATAGTACACACAAACACTAGAAGAATACAATGAAGAATTGAGCATTACACATGGCTAGGACAACGCAGACAAAATCTGATGAACATGGCATGTCTAGGACAAAATAATTGACAGAAAAATAGAGAATACCTCACAAACAAGCCTGGCTTTAATTGAGAGCACCACCTTCCAGTTGCACAGAACATCAAGTGGTAGGTTTACGTGATACCTTCTCCTCTCTCTCTCTCTCTCTCTCTCTCTCTCTGGAATTCTTTGTTTTTTTTCTTTTTCTCTTTTGTTTTTTCTCTTTGAATGCTAAGGGAAGAAAGTTAGGAAAATGGAATAGGAGAAACCCTTAACTCTTTGATACAATGTTCAAACTAGGGTTTGTATGAATGTGGGAAGTAGAAAAGGTGATTTCTTCATTCCCCTTTCTCTTCATTATATAAAGTAACATAATATTACAATAAAGGAAATAAATACAGAAATGAATGAAAACTAATTAAAGGAAAATAATCTTCCCCTTGATTTATGCCATTACCTATTTTGTTCGTCGTCTTAACAATCTTCGTAACAAGCCACATAATCAAAATCCCCTTACCTATCCTAGGAGAACATTCATCCCTTAGATGTTGCAATGGTAGGGTACTCAGTGGTGGCGCATAAAATCAACATTTTGCTTAATGCCTTTCACTAGTTGACAAAAACAACATTGTTTATAGCATTTGCAAAATCTCTTTTGTGCTAAGCAAAATGAACCAATATCCGACAAATATCAGTTAAGAGACACCCAGATCATGAAGAGAAGACAGCCAAATATGAATGAGTTCCAAAAGGACCACCCTAAACTATACATCTCTAAAATGTTACGAGCCATAACCAAATCTTTCAAACTCCAACAATATCTAACAAGATTTGGTCATATGCATGAGAGATCTTACTAAAAGAGATGAGCAACTACAATAATGGTGGAGCCAAGCTAACACCATGGATGGAGAACCCAAGAGCTTGAGGGAGAGGAGAAATGAAGACAACATACTTTGGATCCACCCAAAATTTGGAAGAAATAAGTAGATCAACAAGGATGAGGATATACACACATACACACAAAGAGAGAGAGAGAGAGAGANGTGGAGAGAAAATGGAGAGAGAGAGAAATTATGTGCAGCACACGAACAGCACAAGAGGGAAAAAGTATGCAAAGTGGTATATGAGCGCACACTTCGCACGTGAAAGTTCTAGAGAAACGATACATGAGTACTAGAGAGACACAATTTAGGTGCAGATATTTCTAGACAGAATACACTTGAGCACGGGTTAGATGCACGTCAGGCACAATGCACAGTGACAAGGCAATAGAGAAACGGCACACGACTAAGACATAAGCGTAGGTCGGGTAAAAAAAAACAAGAATGCTTTCTTTTTATTTTGAATTCTATTTATAATTATTATGTTCATTTTATTTAATAAAAATGGAAGAAACTGCACAAAGCTTATGGTGGAAAATAGATACCAATGACCTTTCAAAAAGATTTAAGCCGAAGACTGACTAAGGGTTTAGTAAATATGTCATCCAAGTGATAATCTGTTGGAATATGTTTAAAAGTAACAACAGGGAGTCAACAAGTTCATAAATAAAGTGATGTCTAATATCAATATGTTTAATACAAAAATGTTGAACTGGATTCTTAGATATATTGATAACACTAGTATTGTCACAGTAAATAGTTAGCTTCTTGGGTGATACAGAAGTCGTACAACATTTGTTTCATCCATAGGAGTTAAGTGCAACATCAATGTACTCAGCTTTGACAGTAAATAAAGAGATGAAATTTTACTTCTTCCTCATATAGGCTATAAGGTTAGATCCCATATAAAAAGATCTTCCTCATATAGGCTATAAGGTTAGATCCCATATAAAAACATCCTCCAGATATGCTTTTTCTATCATTGGAATTTTTGTCCCAATCCACATCTGAATACCTAGCTAGGTCAAGATTGGAGCCACAAGAATACAGAATCCCATAATCAGAAATGTCACTTATGTAGCGGATGATCCATTTGACAATACTTAAGTGTGATTCTTTAAAATTTGATTGATATTGAGCACACATACCCACACTGAACGATATGTTAGGTCAATGTGCAGTTAAATAGAGTAGACTTCCTATCATACTTCTATAAAAAGTTTAATCAATGCTCTTGACGATAGGGTCAAGGTCTAATATTGTCATCAAGCACATGGGTGTCCTAGTGTGTTTCTTGTTGTCTAAACCAAACCGCTTGACAAGATCCACAGCATATTTAGATTGGAAGATAAAGATCCCATGGTGAAGTTGTTTGACATGAATGTTAAGAAAGAAGATTAATTCACTTATCATACTCATTTAAAATTTAAATTTCATAAAGTCAGTAAATTTATGAGCATGGAAATCTATAGTGGAACCAAAAACAATATCATCGATTTACACATAAGCTACAATCATATATTTTTCAGAAACTTTGAAAAAACGAATCCGTGGTCACCGAGATAGGAGGTGAGACACACATAACAAACTCCAAGTGATTGCTTAAGACCATATAAAGCTTTCTTAAGCTTATACACATGATTGAGTAGCAAGAAACTGATAAATCATTTTGGTTTGTCAACAAACACTTCCACCTGAATAATGCTATTAAGAAAAACACTTTTAACATCCATTTGATAAAATTTTAACCCAATGATACAAGCAATAGACAATAGAATTCTTACAGATTCAAGGCGATCTACAAAAGCAAAGGTTTCATCGAAGCCTATTCTTTCAATTTTAGCCTTGGCTAACGCGATGGGCTTTATTTCTAATTGCGTTACCTTTTTTATCTTATTTATTTTTAAAGATCCACTTGACCCCAATAATATTGGTATTTTTAGGTATAGGGGCCAAAACCATACATCATTCCTAGTGAATTGAATTAGTTCTTCATGTATAGCATTAATTTAACATTCATCATGGAAAGTCTCTTCAACCATTTATGCTCAATAAGTGAAGTGTAACATATGAAAGCAAATTGATTCGGAACACGCCAATGCAATTGCATTCCCTCACTTAAGTCTCCTATGATATAGTCTATAGAGTTATTTAATTTGACTCTAGATGAAGGTCCTTTACCAAGAGTGGTGCCCTATGCCTCATTGGTGTTTAAACCAATATTTTTGTCTCACCTCTAACTTCTATTGAACATTTAATATCCACAAGTTGCTCATTTTAAAGGTATTCTACAACAACATTAATTGATTTCATCGCAATAAGGGTATGAAGGTTGTAAACTCTATAGGCTCTACTGGATTTCGAATATTATAAAAAAATTTCCTCATCACTTTTTGAGCCAAACTTTCCTAAATTTTCCATATCCCATATAATATATCATTTATTACCAAGAATGTGATAATATTTAATACTTAGATTCTTTCCCTTCTAAATTTCAAGTGGGGTTTTATCAATTCCGCGTCTTACGTAAACCCTGTTAATAATATGGTAAGCAGTTTTCACCGCTTCACCCAAAAAATGCATGAGGACTTTTTACTAAGCATCATAGTCCTAACTATTTCCTAAACAACCTTATTTTTTTGTTCAACTATTCCATTTTGTTGTGGGGTGATAAGAGCCAAAAATTCATGTTTGATACCTTCTTCATCACAAATTATCAAAGTTAGATTTCTCATAATTTTTTTTTTTTTCACAATCATTTCTAATTTGGATAATAGGACATCCAATTTCATTACTGAGCTTTTTAAAAAGAATTTTCACAAGTTCAAACGCGTCAAATACCTTTCACATTAATTCAATCCAAGAGTACCTGGAATAGTCAACAATAATAACTAAAATATACTTCTTGTCTCCCAAACACTCGGTCTTAAAAGGTCTCATAAGATCCATATGAAGTAATTCAAAAGGACACAAATTGTGAATGTCAGTTGTCATAAGGTGACTCTATTGAGTTTGCTTTCCAAATTGACAAGGACCACACACATTGTTTTGGACATTCGTTCGTTTAGGTAGGCCATCAACGATGTTTGTCTTAGATGTTTTAGACAAACTTTTAAAATTTAGGTAACCAAGGCATTGATGCCACAATTTAGTTGAGTCAATCTTTATGCGATGGCACCCTATGATTGGCCCAGGGATAAACCTGTAGAGGTTATCCGAAGTTCTCCTTCCTTCTAACCCAAGCGATCCATTTATATCAAAAATAGAGCATCTATTTTGAAAAAATCTAACTTTAAAATTTTCATCACAGAATTAACTTATACTTAAAGAGGTTAGATTTCAAGCTATTTACTTACAGCACTCACAGGCTCTGCAAGACCTAAGATGTTAATTTGACCTTTACCGATAATAAGAGCCTTAACTCCATCACCAAACGTAACCGACTGATAAATATAGTCAATAAATGACATAAAAATATAGTTGTTACCACACGTGCCTAAAACACCCACTATCAAGGTACCATAAATGTATTTCGAGCCTTTAACGTAATATGGGTAACATGACAAGAAAAATTACTTTTTGAGTTTCCAAGTTTGTTATTTTTTATCTATATCTTCTTCCCTTAGTTAACTATTTTTGATCAATTTAGTTACTTGTTCATTTAGATATTTGATTTGATTGATAAGATTGTTAACATTTGTACTTTGTGATCATTTAGAATATTAGTTGTATAATAATGGGGGCAAATATAACCAATTTTTTCGCAGTCGTAGCATGCAGGTATAAATTTAGGAAACAAATGAGTTCTATTAGGTTGACCGTTGGTTTTCAAGGGTGTTCATTCTTGCCTTCCTACTAGTGCTACGTTAAGCCTGGACATTATTAGTGGTTCTCCCAGTCATCCCATTAGTGTTTGGCTTGACCGAAGCATTAGGTACATTGTACTTACTCAAGCTTTTCAACACCCATTTGATAGAAACATTGGCAATAATATTCCTCTTAGGAACAAAGGTGCACCGAATAAAAACAATTTTTGAGTTCATATTAACTTTTTAACATGTTTTCAATAAAGCCAAAGCCCTTTTTATTTCCAACAGTCATTCCCTTTTATTTCCAACAGTAATTCCTAGACCCAATATATAATCAAGTTTTTTTTGTTTCACTTGAAAATATTTTGAGATCATTTTTTGCTTTTTTGAGATCCGTTTTATGGGTCTTGATTTGTTCATCCAATGTTCTGTTTGAAATTTCAAGTTATTGATATTTGTTATTAGCAACGTCTAGTTTGGTTTGATTAGCCACTTTCTCTTTTTCGGATTTAAATAATTTGTACTTAACCAATTTGTTTGTTCCCTTAGCATTTAAACACTCCCTAAACAGTTTGTCGTAAGTCTTTTGAAGGTCTCCAAATTCATTATTAGATTCATCTTGGGAATACTCGGATTATTAAGGTTATTCACTAACATTTTCATCACAACTACTGATAGAAGCTTTAAATGCCATATAGTTCATCTCATATTCTTCCAAAGATTTGCCATTATTATTCTCATGCTCTTCATCATCGGTTAATATAGTATTCACAACTTTTCCCTTTAGTATTTTAAAATTTGTACATTAAAATCTGATATGACCAAAAATGTGACATTCTTGTCAATGGATTTCTTGAGATTTCTTATTCTTCAACCCTTTGCCATCTCTTTTATCTTTCTTTTCAACACATTGCATGGTTGTGTTTCCTTATGTTATAAAAGTTCTTTTATTATTCTTAAAAAACTTCTTAAAATTTTCGACAAGCATGGCAAAATTATCATCTTCGAGGGATTCTACATTGCACCCATCATCCATTTCATCTTTAACTATTTTAAAGCAATGGATTTGTTATTCTTAGAGTGAGGCAAAGTGCATTCATAATATTGTAAAGAGCTAACAAGTTCTTCAATTTTAACTTTGTCAAGACTTTGCTCTCTTTTTTGTCGTGACTTGAGTTCTAAAATGTTGAGGAAAAGATCTCATCACTTTACAAACTATTCGATTTTCATGGATTCTTTCACTAAGATTAAAAGGAAAATTAACAATATCATTTAATTTGGCATAAAATTTATCAAATGTTTCGTCTTTTCTCATACTAATTTCTTAAAATTTAGTAGTTAGCATTTGGAATTTAGAATTTTTAACCATTTTGGTACCTTCATGAATGATTTCAAGAATTTCCTAGGCCTCTTTCGAGGTTTCACACAAAGAGATACATTAAACTTATTTGGAAAAAGAGCCATAAAAATAGCACGTAATCCGTTACTATTCCAGTTACGTGCACCTAATTCCTCCTGACTCCATAAAGACAGGACTTTAGTTTCATTGTTGCTATCGATAATACTCCTAAAAGGTGTCCACCAAGATTGAGCACTACCCTATACCCATTTATCCATTAATTTCAAAAATATTCTCACGCTAACCTTCCGATGGATGAACAAGTGTAGTACGGACATAGTAAACATTAGTCAACTTACTCCCAACTTATGACCCCTACCAAGAAACTCCTTAGATTTGCTGCGGCAATGGAATCAAATAACTCCCAGTCTTCTGATCAGACTTCACTTGTTAGTGAATCCCCTCACACCACTAAATCCTGGTGCCTACACCACCAACTTACCAATGAAGGTTTAAAGGCAAGAGCAAGTGTATAAGCAATTAAAAAAAAAGGTTATGTGAGAAATCTTGATTATTTATATCAAGAAAACAGTTTGGTTTTCTTAATCAATGAATCTCTTTTTACATTTAGCAATGAGAGCTTTAAGATTGAAGTTGTTTTCCTCTTTGCAAACGTGTGTCTCTTTAATGAAGATAAGAGATGTATATATAGAGAGTGTTGAAAATTAGGTCAAAAACACACCATTGAGAAATAGCATCCCAACGCATGTGTGAAATGCAAATGCAGGTATTCTAAGTAAAATGAATTCATGTGTAGATTAAGTGCACATCGAGTATGGATATTCTAGATAAAATGCGCTCATATGTGGATCAAGTATAAAAACTAGAAGATGTTGCTTTTACATAGAATATGTGAATATCAGGCGCTTGCCTTCATTGATATATGATAATCTTTCAAACCACCAATTTATCTAGTTATAAAATATGTCAATATAAGATATTTCTAACAAACTCAAAAAACTTAACCAAGTGAATCAAGCCAATGTCATGGGCTTGATTAGCTAATAATTAAATTTTAATCAGTATATTTAATTATAAAAAACTAACTGATCAAACTTAATTTACAATAACTCAGTTCATAATAAGATTAATTCGTAAATACCCTACATACTGCATACCAGCATATCGCATACTAAATGTAGTTTCCAATAATAATCTCTTCAATCGTTGTATATCAATATTAGGGCCCCAATGCCAATAGTTTTAACACCGTGAAAAAATCACAATATGTTGTACTGGTGAGATATCAACCAATATTCTGTTAATATACATGGCGTTGTCCCCTCTTCCGAGCCCTTTGCTTTTCTTCTCATATAATTTTATGTTCAATGACCCCAACAACCGAAAAACCCATTGGCACTCAATTTTCTTCATTTCTTTATAATTAGATCGTATAATTGTCCTCTATGTTTAACTTATACTATACAATGTTATTTCCTTAAAGATATTTGTCTCTCATTGCGGAGTATTTCTAGAATTAACTTTATGTTATGTTACTTTCATCATTTTGTTACTTACTGCCATAATATTTGTTCTTATAATGTTCTATTAAATAAAATTGAATAGAAGCTTTTAAAAATGTAAAACATGTGAAATACAATCAATTTTTTGTATGTAATATGCTTTTGATACAATCACAAAAAATTTTGCATCTACATGTCTATGACTAACACGTGTCGTCCTGATACTCGTTTTTAAATCAATGCTTGTCTATGTATCATTTATTGTACTCACACACTAGGTAAAAAAGCAATAACTGTAACTCTGATAGAAGCATGAACTTAGTTTATTCAAGCATAACTCATTAAGCTAATGAGTCAAGCTTAATATTAATTTTAAGTTTTTCAAAACTAATGAGTCTAATCTAAACAAAAGAATACTCAATTTATTTATAATCTCAACTATGGAATTTAATTACCACTAAGCGTGGCGATTAAAGATCAACAAATTATTGCAATATAATTAGCTTAATCTTGTCATTTAATCAATGATTGCACAAATATTTAGATGGTAATCTAAACATTGATAGAAGGACCGCACTTTAGGCTCTCTATATCAAGTATTAAAACTGTATTCCCCAATATGTAAATATATATATATATATATATCATTTAAAATGATTTAAATTAGGTAATGAGATGGGAAAGAAAAAACCAAAAAAAAAAAAATTGATTATGATATTAAATAAAAATTTCGTACTCTAACTTAAAATTTGGAAAATATAATACATATAACTTTATAAAACAATGTTTCCAGGGATCTCAAAAAATTGGGGCACAAGATAAATTTAGAAAACTATAGATAATATCACTCTATCAGCAGTGGAAATTTTTGAAAAATACTTTCGATGTTTTTTGAGTTTTCAAAAATTTTATTCAAAGTTGGAAAAATAGACAGAATTTAAACATATTTTCCAAATTTCTTATTTTTTTGAAAACAATTCAGAAAAGAAACCCAGTTTCCCACAATTGAACAGGAGTGAAGTTTTTCACAATTTTACACAATTTATACAATAAAAAGAGGAAACAAAAGATGATCAACAAGTAGAAAGTACAACAACTGCCGGCAGATTTCAACTGTGAAATACAGCATACGCTTACACAGTGGCTCGTATTGCACCCCAGCTGTAATTCTTCCCATCTTACTTACTAACCAGGCACTTCTGGGGAATTCATTAGATCCTGTTAAAGGCAAACGGAAGACAACTTAGACTTCATGACATTTGAATTTCATTAGACTGCATGAAATACAAAACAGAAGTCATAATTAAACTTTTACCATATTCATTTGTATTCAGATGGTAACTACTTACTGACATGATGTCAATAGGTTTCAATCAGCATTACCAGTGAAGCAAGCAAAGGAAAAGAGATGTTCTCATGTTAAGCATAGCAAAACTGAAATGAGAGCAATTTTTTCTTGATGATGATTGATGAAAATCAAACACATCCCATATCCATGCATAAGAAATAACAGAGATATCCACAATGGAAAATTTGATTTTCCCTTTTTAGGAAAAATGGAAAAGGGATTCAGATGTTGACATAATAATGATAAGGCATTGGTAGAGAAATAACTGAAAATATATAGAAAGGGAAATATGAGACTCTTGTTCTGGTAGTTAACATACTAGGGAAAGGTGTCACAGTTACTCCAAGAGACAAGTTCCCAGATCCATATCTCATTCCCATTGTACCATAATCTTCAGGAGTAGTCCTGAAAATGAGAAACCCCAAAACAAATCATCTACTAAGAACACAAAAGATGCCTTTACGTCTTAAAAATACCTTTTCCTTGATATCAGTGGGAAAATTCCAAATGCTCCGACTCCGTATTTAGGATAGTATGCACACGATCTCATCCGTAAAACCCTAAGGTATCAGTACTCACATCATTACTACATAAGACTCGTTCCTAATTTTCAGAAAAAGAACAATTGCTGTGTAAGTGCAAATTCATATTGAGAAATTTCCCTTACGGATGCGAATTTGAAACAAACAGGTCCATGAATGTATGAGGATCATCAACATCACTGCTTGGCAAGAAACAACCCAAGCATAATTAGATTGCTTTGTTTACATGTCATACTATAAATTGAAAAAAAATCAGAGAAAACCTTTGAAAGCGAAATAGTGCATTTCCCACAATCTTCTCCTCACTAATATGATGAAGTGGACCTGAAATCTAATGCATGGTTAAGAGAAAATAAATACTTACATGAATAAGTTAGCAAATGACTTGCAAGACAATGCACCAGAAACTATTAAACAAAGGAAACATGATGATGATTCCTTCATCTGAAAAGTTTTTTGTCTCATCATCTCGTCTTCAGACTAAGATGGAAAAGGACATAACAAAATATATAATTATAGGAAGGGATGTGCAAAAACAGAGGCAATATTTAGGGGCCAATTAAAATATCAACTTTTGTGATCTGTTTTCAGAGAGGCAGATAAGCAGAACTAATTTCCAAGTGAGGGTACTAGAATATATGTGTCAAGCTGCCATGATCATGCTTTCTCCAACGAAGAGTTGTATTCAAGCATCTTTCTTTATACATAAGATGGAGAAATATATATGTTAATAGGAAAAGATCTTAGAAGCAAAGGGGATTGGATTTTTAAAAATTAGGGAGTGTGGGCAAGAGTCACACGAGACTGGAAGGAAAAAGAGAGAAAAGAAAACAAAATAGTCAAGAGATGAGAAAGTGAGAGGGGTGGTGATTTAAGATCCCCCAGTCAAACGTATCACTTGTACTTCTTTGATGAGAATCATATATGCACTGCTTTCAGCAGAAATAGGGGAGACAACAACAAGATGTAAAATATTGCAAATCTTTATAAGGGGATCAAGTTGATCGTTCTACTTCCTCCTCTTCTGTGTTTTGACCTACTTTTAACATCTCCTATAATATTGCTTTTTCATAGTACTTTTCTAATATTCTTTTCTGTTTGTTTGCAAATTTTGCAGTTGAATTTTAATGTGGAATTGTTTTTCTTTTGAAAACATTATTATCTTGAAAAAAATATTGCATTTGGACGTTGGGAACCACTTTTAACTGTTTTCTATATGAAAGAAACATACATGAAGCAGTCAGTGATTTTTTTTTTTTTTTTTGGACAAATTGAATGCAATTGAATTTTAATTCACTGAGAAATGAGTTGAGACTTTCTGCTTTAAGGCTCTGAAAAATCTGACTACGCATTTGATCAAACATCAAATTTCAAACTAATCCTTGGGAAGTTTGTGTAATATATTGGTGTTGCCTTCCGTCTTGTCTAGATCCTACAAGCACAACACAGACAGGAGGTGAATGATCTGATGTGATCAAATTGACCTAAAGTTTTACTGCGGCCATTTTGAGTCCATCTGTCCAAATGAGACTTCTCTCAGTTCTGCATATAGCATGCTGCTAGGTCAAATGCATTTGGGACTTTGCACGGAAAGGAGAGAAGTCCAGATTCAACAGAAGTTGGAGATCAAGCCACATGATAAATCACATCACTCCATTATAAGCTAGTAATGTTCAGAAGCAACATATGTACCAGTGAGAAGCAATCATCGATAGCATTCTTGGCACAGAACAAATCCATTCTTATTGCATTTGAAGCACCTCTTCATGAGACCTTCAACCTCATCAAACACCTTCCTACTTCCTCTGCAGTTCAAGCAATGCAAAACCTCATATCACAACAAGATTTACAAATGAAACCTCATTCCCGATGTTGTAGCCCCTCAAGAAGCTCACATATAACGCCAATTTGATTAAGTGTTCGATAACATCAGCTCCAGTAACACCCCCCCCCCCCTTTTTATAAACACCTGATCTGGGTAAGCTCACATTATTCTTCTCACCCAGCACACTCTGTAGTTCCATTCTATGCTGAATCCATAGAAAGATAACACTCATCTACGTAAACCTTGTACCCCTTCATTATCATCCAAACGGCATAATGATCCTCATAAGCCCTTCTAACTCCATGCAGACTTGTAAATTAAACTACAACCCAATCCTCTGTGACAGGTAGTTGAAGCATCTAGAATTGGCTCATCACCAAATGACTTGGTGTGTTTCAATTTATTACTCAAGAATAACGACTGACATAATGAGTCAGGTGATGAGATTGGGATTTGGGGAGATTCGAAAAAATTCAGCAGCTGTGTTACGTTCCCCTCAATCAAATTATCGGAAGACTCGAAAGAACTACACCATTCGCTAACTGAGGACCTTCGATCAAGAGTAACTGAAGAATAAATATAGGGATACTTTGGGAATTGGTAAGCAGAAGAGTGGATTGTGACAGCCCAATTGTGGACTGATCTTGTCTTCGAATTGACATCCCAATAGGAAAAAGGTTGCTTACTGGAAAGGAAACTAAATTTTTAGCAGACAAAACCATATAAATGGAGACCAAAGAAGGCTTGATAAAACGCAGAACACCATGGTCTGTCGTTCTTCTATACGATGGAATTTGATAGCTACTGATAGAAATGGAATTTTGTAGAAAATTTCAGGGCATGAAGACCTCAGGATTAGGTTTATCGGAAATTTGAAAACCTGTTCCTAAACCTCTGCATAAGGAGACATCATCATTAGTTCTTTGTCTCTCCATGAAAATAGTTGATGCATCCTCGATCTAAACAATGAACGGATTCAGGTCTAGCCGTTTGTCGAATTCTAATCTCAATACATCTGGTTTGAGATCCTGCACACCACAACTTCAAATAGGAGGTCAGGTGATGGTGGGTTTTGGTCTCACCGAAAGCACTACGACACTCAAATCAATGATCGGCCTTCTGAAGGAAGAAGGTGAATGTAAAGAATGCAGAGATAAATGTAAGGAGTGTGTTTATGGATACCGGTGGGAATGCACTCGTAGATAATGGCTTCATTGTTGCTCATGAGGAGTAGTTTTCTTTAAGTACCAAGTTCGCGGGAAACTAGTAGCAGAGAGAGAGAGAGAAATAGCATAAGTTGCTCGAGAGAATTAGAGAGCTCCTGAAAGCTTGAGTTTACTTGAAGGTGTTTTACGGGTACGAGTCAGCAAGCCTTTGAAGTGAGTTTCCATAGCCTTTTATAGCCATGGCCATGGGTTGCCTTCTTTACGCAACAAGGCTGGATGCCCGCCTTCTGTGGGGATTATTACCTTACTGGCGTGGGCGTGAGCGTCGTTCCTGGCTGTAATGGTCGAGGAGATTGATCTCTTTCCTTCTGCGTATGATAACCGTTAGGGTTTCCCTACAGATTGAACGTAGATTCGGGTGCCTTGCTTCCAGGATGTGCTTCGATTCTGGAGGTGAGCGTTACAGAGGAGATTGACTTCTTGGAGATGCGAGAAATTAGGACAGACGACTGTCATAGCTTGAAAAAAGTCATGTGGGCCCATTTAGACACTTGTCGCACCTACCGTGGGACGTTTTTGGCCCATTTGAGCCGTTTTCTCGTCAACGCTTGCATTGACCGTCCTGGCAGGAACGGGCCACTGCATCTTTTTGGCCTCTTACTCCCTTTTGGGCCGGCCCGTTATGTCTGTCCCCATCAATAGTGAAATAATAGAAGTACAATAGAAAGAATCCTTTTCTAACACTATGAGACAATGCACAGGGAACCACCACATAATTAGTACTTTGTTACCCCAATTAGTGTTGTTCCTATCAAGAAAACTAGCTTGAGATACCAATCATTTCAATGTAATGTGGATGAACCTTTAAATAATAATTTTAAACCAGAAAAATAGACATTCAAATCCTAGTATGTAGTTCTCTTGATTTCTCTTACTCCTACCATCTATACCACATGACTATACGCCTTACCACTTTACCCATAAATTTGGCAATTTACATCTGTTCTTGGTAAATTGTATTGACATCAATAGAAGTTGATGGCTAACCCACTCAGTGCCCCTTGAATACTGAATAATATCACTCTTAATGATTAAAAGGCATATGAGATTGAAATAACTAGTATTTTAAAAGTGGAATTTTACTTTTTAAGTTTTCTACAGCATGACTTGCAGAAAAAGCTAGTATAGATAAAACTTCAAAAGGATACAGTTGCAACCAAATCCACATGAGGATCATCAATTGGCTTTAGCATGATTCTTGTGCTAAAATGACTTGCTTCATCAAAGTAATCCTCAAAAAGGCATTTCAAAGCAAGCTTCCCGAATAACACATCATAGGAGGACTCCAACATTCTGCCATAGCACAAGTGTGTCAACTGAAGTTCAGCACAAGCAAGCAAGTGAAAAAGACAAGTTAAGTCATTACTTTGCAGACATGCAAAAGCATAACAATGATCTCTAGTGTTGCAATGTCAAGGATGACAAGTGAAGAACAACCACGCTCAAACATGAAAAGGAATCAATTTTAATTGATGACTAAATGGAGTATTGTGCAATGTGTTCGGAGGCTCAAGAAAGTGTAAATAGATTGCTTTTTTTCATGATGAGGATTCTCCCCCCTCCCCCCACCACTTTCATCCAGCACAAAGGTTTGGAGCTAAATCTGGAAATTTAAGCCAAATGCATAGCAGCAGTAAGAATCGAACTCGTAACCCCAGATTCGATCGCACCACCTCAAGCCAATCTTACCAATCGCGATAACTCGTTCACGTTCATGTTCTCCATACTATCAAATAGCACTATAGTACAATAGACCCAACAAATCTAAGCATTGTCCAAACTCCAAAGACCTGTAATATGCCCAAAACAAGCCATTCATAGTAATTAATATGGCAGATTTAACCAGCTATGCGTGATATAGAAGTTACAGACTCGATGAACAATCCATGCGCGAAGAAGAGAGCAAAATCTTATCAACCCTGAAAACACCGCTATAATTATGATGCGAAGCTGGGCCCGTCGGATAAATAAAAGAGAAAAAGAATAAACAAAGAGCACTCGTTGGTTAAAAGAATTGCAAAAGCAAATTCATACCAGATGTCATAAATTCAGAATATCGTTCCACAATTTCGAAAAGTTATTAGACAGTCAATCGTATAACGAAACGAATTGTCAATATAGAAATGTCATGAAAACTGAATTAGCTGAAGAAATACGAATCACCTAGTTCGAGCGGCGAGCGGAGGGAAGTCGAAGAGAGGTGGTACCAAAACTAACGGCGGTGGCGGTTCCTTGCTGCGCCAGTTCCCCATTTCCCTTTTGTGTTTGCGGTTCTACGATCGAGAGCGAGTTTAGCGTTCAATGCAACGGCAACAATGGAAATGAGTAGAGAGAGCGAGAGTCGGGAGGCTTGCGAAGTACTGAACTGCAACTTCTGCTTCCCCGCTACGCTACTCTCTCGGATGTGAAGACAATTTCCACGTCATCTTGGCAGATTACGAACATTCCCATTTTGCTGGTTGACCAAAATACCCCCGCCAGGCTCACCAGACATAATATTTGCCATTTTTTTTTTTGGAAAAACAAAAGATTATATAACTTTTTTCATATTTATCAAATTTATTCTCAAAATTTTTTATTTTTATTTTATTTTATC
>JAODPA010071047.1:11089-22051 GCA_025585075.1 Nepenthes mirabilis | reverse complement strand
AATATTTAATAAATTTTGTCACGTCCAATTTACCCAAAATTATAATTAATATTAAATTAATCTAAACAAAATTCGGGAGATTACAAGCTCACCGGTTTCCTACAAGAAAACTCGGACGTGTTCGCATGGTTCCCCAGTGACATGCCTGGGATCTCTCCTGAGATCATTGTTCACAAGCTAGGCATCGATCCTCGGTACAAACTGGTCAGACAGAAGCGCAGGAACTATTCCATCGAGAAGTTAGTGGCCGTCCGCGAAGAGGTCAAGAAACTCCTGGACGTCGGGTTTGTCCGGGAGGTGCAGTACTCGGACTAGCTGGCCAATGTCATCATGGTAAAAAAGAGTAATGGGAAGTGGAGGATGTGCGTAGATTTCACCGACCTCAACAAGGCGTGCCCCAAGGATAGCTTCCCACTGCCCAGAATCGACCAACTCGTGGATTCAACGTCTGGCCACAAACTGTTAAGCTTCATGGATGCATACTCAGGGTATAACCAGATCAAAATGAGTCCTGAGGACGAGGAGCACACGTCGTTTATGACAGATCAATGGACATATTGGTACAAGGTAATGCCCTTTGGCCTCAAGAGCGCAGGATCAACCTACAATCGACTTGTAAACAAGATGTTCAAGGACCAGATAGGTAGGAACGTGTAAGTGTACGTTGACGACATGCTCGTCAAGAGCAGAGCAAGTAGCGACCACGTGAGGGACTTGGCCGAGACCTTCCATGTGTTTAGATCTCATGGAATGAAGCTCAACCCAAGTAAGTGTACCTTCGGTGTCGCCTCAGGGAAATTCTTGGGTTACATCGTGTCGCACCGGGGAATCGAGGCAAACCCAGAAAAGATCCAAGCGATCCTAGACATGCGATCCCCGCAGACGGTGATGGAGGTTCAACAACTTACTGGGCGAGTGGCCGCCTTCTCCCGTTTCCTGGCAAGTCGGCCGAGAAGCACCTACCGTTCTTCAAAGCCCTAAGAGCGACGAAGTCCCGGGACTTTCGGTGGAGTGATGATTGCGAGGACGCATTTCGAGGACTCAAGAGCTACCTCTCGAGTTTGCCCCTTCTGGCTTCTCCCCAGTAGGGCGAGGAGCTATACCTATACCTCTCCGTATCCGACACAGCATTGAGCTCGGTGCTGGTGCGAGAGCAGCATGGCAGGTAGCAGCCCGTATATTATGTGAGCAAGACTCTCGCGGACGCCGAGACCAGGTATCCCATAACGGAGAAGGTGGCGTTAGCATTGGTATACTTTGCAAGGAAGCTCAGGCCGTATTTTCAGGCGCACAAAATAGTAGTCTTCACCAACCAGCCATTAAGGGTTGTCTTGCAGAAGCCTGAAATCTCCGGGCGACTGATCAAGTGGGCCATCAAATTGGGGGAATTTGTTATAGAGTTCCGTCCGAGACCAGCCTTAAAGGGACAAGCGCTCGCGGACTTCTTCGTCGAGATAACGGCACCGCCCAATTGCGACGAGGACCAAGCTGCAACGGAAGAATTCAACAGTGCGTCCACTTGGACCCTACACGTGGACGGCTCCTCCATGAAGGACGACTGCGGGGCAGGTGTTGTCTTGTGCTCACCCGAGGGGTTGGAGATAAAGTACTCGCTAACCTTGGGGTTCTCAGCCACAAAAAAACGTCGTATAGTACGAGGCCTTGCTGGCTGGACTTTGACTGGCCAGGGAATGTTCAGCCAAGGATTTGATCATCTGTAGCGACTCTGAATTGATTATCAATCAGGTTCGCGGAAACTTCGACGTCAACAACGCACAACTGTCTAAATACCTTTCCAAGGTTAAGGACATGGTCACGGGCTTCAAGACAGCTTAGTTTGTCCACATCCCACGGGAGGAAAATGCCAAGGCTGACACGCTTGCACGGGCAGCAGCTTCTGAGGATCCTGAACAGTATGCTAGGGGGATGCGCAGAGTCTTGAGCAGGTCCAGCGTCGAAGACCCCGAGCAGGAGGTAATGCAAGTCGTGGATGGGAACACCTAGATGACTCCTTATCTGAAGTATTTATCTGATGGCTCGCTGCCCGAGGATCCAAACAAAGCCAAGAAGGTAAAAAAGACGGCAGGTTGGTACACGATCGTAGATGGCCAGCTGTATCGGCGAGGCTTCTTAGCCCCTTACCTAAGGTGTCTCACCCCAGAGGAGGCCGAGTATGCCCTCTAGGAGGTACATCTCGGAGTATGTGGATCCTACATCGGGGGGAAGAACCTAACTTTTAAGCTTATGAGGCAAGAATACTACTGGCCAACAATAAAGTATGACAATATGGATTTTGTACGCAAATGTGAAAACTGCCAACTTCATAGCAACCTGAGCCATCGCCCCCACACGGATCTTCGGGCGCTACAATTCCCGTGGCCGTTCGCCCAATGGGGGCTCGACATCCTCGGACCACTTCCCTTTGCTCCCGGACAGAGGAAGTTCATGATTGTTGGAATAAACTACTTCACCAAATGGGTGGAAGCAGTGCCGCTGGCTAGAATAACGGAGCAAAATGCGACGGAGTTATTTCGGCAGAACATCGTATGCAGGTTTGGAATACCAGAGTGTATCGTGACTGACAACGGGATGCAGTTCACGGAAAAACGGTTCACTAAGTACTGCACCAGTCTGAGAATCAATCTGGTACACACGTCAGTAGCGTACCCGCAAGCCAACGGGCAGGTGGAAGTGACGAACCGCACGATTCTACATGGGCTGAAGACCAAGCTAGAGCCTTCCGAGGGCTCATGGGTATATGAGCTGCCCTCGGTCCTCTGGTCGTACAGGACAACGCTCAGAGAGCCCACAAGAGAGACCCCTTTCAGTCTTTGCTACGGGGTCAAAGCCGTCATCCTAATAGAAGTAGGCCTCACCAGCCCTTGGGTTAGATGCTTCAGCGCAACGGATAACAGCCAGAGGCTCAGAGAAAGCCTTGACGCGCTCGAGGAGGTTCGCAATCAAGCAAGGCTTAGGGTAACGGCCTACCAACAACGAGTGACCCGCTATTAGAATAAGAAGGTAAAGGCGCGGCAATTCGAGGTCGGGGATCTGGTACTGAGAAGCGTGGAAGCTACGGGAAAAAAATACCGGTAGGAACAAGCTCTCGTCAAATTGGGAAGGACCTTTTTTGGTCTCCGCTATCCTTCGAGGAGGGGCTTTCAAACTGTGCACCTAAGAAGGCAAGCTGGTACCCCGGACTTGGAATGCCACTCACCTCAGGAAATACTACCAGTGACAGGCGGATCGTTTGCAATAAACAAAACTCGGATTTATCCGAGCGACCCAAGAGGTCGTAAACAAGACTCGGCTTTATCCGAGCGGCCCAAGAGGTCGTGAACAAGACTCGGATTTATCCGAGCGGCCCAAGAGGTCGTGAACAAGACTCGGATTTATCCGAGCAGCTCAAGAGGTCGTAAACAAGACTCGGATTTATCCGAGCGGCCTAAGAGGTCGTAAACAAGACTCGGATTTATCCGAGCGGCCCAAGAGGCCGTAAACAAAGCTTGGATTTGTCCGAGTAAAAAAAAAAAAAAATAGAGAGAGAGAGAGCCAAACAGGCACAAGGTCATTCTATTGGAAGCATACTCCAAGGATCGAGAATAAAACACAAAGCACTCATGATAAACTCGAAGGTTTTTTTTTTATTCACATATACAATACAACAAGGAAAAAGAAAGCTAGCCCTCGTTAGGGCCTTAAGGAGGAACGGCCCCGGATTGCCTTTCTAAAGATAAAGAGTCCCCCGTATGGCTCGAGGTCCCCGGCTGATCGAATGAGCGAGGACCCCCTGAAGAACTCGGACACGGGAACCTAGGAAACGGCCTCCCTCTGAGGCCATATACGTCCTTGGGGTGTACGGCGCTCGCGTTGCGCGGATCCAACATGGCGACGGGGAATTGTGGAAACAAGAGCTGCATCAGCCGGCGGCACAAATGAATACCATCATAGAATTTGATCTCTAGCAAGGGCGCTATGTCTGCAGCCTTCACCGAGGCCCTCAGCGCCTCCTCCAACTGAAGGTTCTGTTCTAGGAGGAATCCGTATTGGGCTTGTAAGTGCCTCAGGGTTTCCTCAGATGAAGCACTCCTCGCGGTGGCCTCAGCAAGCGCCACATGCAGTCGCTGGTTCTCCTCCTGAACAGCCCTCGAAGACTCCGCCTCCGAACGAGACTGAGCGACTTCGCCCACCAGCTGACTAAGGTCACTGATCAGATCTTGGAGCTGCAAAGGGAACTAAGGTCACTTAGATATAGGCCACGGAAGGCAAGGCAAACGGGAAAGTAGCAAAGTACCTTAGAAACCACAGGATCTTGAGTTGGGCCACGCTCCCTTGAGGTCTCGGGCACGAGTAGGTGCTCCGCGGCCACCGCAGAAACATCAACAGCAGCCTCGGGTGGAGGACCTTCAGGAATGGGGGGCTCCGCAACATCCGAGGCCCCAGCGGCGGACGGGATCTCTGAGACCGTGACCTTAGCTTCGTCGCCGCTAAGAATATCAAAAAGTTCCTCAGCAGTGGTGGCAATGGTTGCCTCCATCTCGCAAGGCTCTACAATCACATCGAAAGTTGCCTCCTTCGAGACATCAAAAGCAACAGGATCGTCGGACGAGGGACCCGCAGGGATGACCGAGACCTCACCATGGGTCTCAGTGCTAGAAGAAGAAGGTGCGGCGACCCCAGACTCCGCGGGAGGACCAGAAACCAACCTCATGGCCTTCTTAACCATGGGAGCAATCATGGAGTCGTCATCTCCTGATGAGAACTCATCAATAATATTCAGTGGGCCTTCTGGGGCCTCAGTCCGCGAACTCTTCTAGGGCCTCAGTCCGCGAACTCTTCTGGGGCCTCTTGGACGGCTCCTGAATGACGAGGGAACTCTCTCGTTTTCTCAGCTTCTTCTTCTTTTTCTTCTTTGAAGTAGCAATGGTAGAATCCCCAGACAACGTCACCCACTTGGCCTCGGCCAATTTTTCAGGAGACAACCATGTATTCTTTTTCCCCACATTAAAGCTACCAAGGTTGGCCATCACTAAATCCGTGACCTCCTTGGCAATCTCTCTCTCCTCATCAGTGGCCTTAGAATAATGTTTGCTCATTACATTCCCCCATACGGACAAGAGCTGCCAGTCCTCAGCGACTCTTAGAAAAAAGAACCTGTCATTCTACCTTTTCGTGGAATCCGGGTTCTCTCCACTCATCTCAGCAAACTCCGGACGAGGAGTCATGATGATCCAGTCAAGATTATGAGTGAAGCGAAACATGACTTTCACCATGGCCGCCTCGAGGACTTTATCATGACAACGCGCGAATACGTAGAGGGAGACCAAGTACCTGATAGTGTTATGTTGAAGCCTTGTGAGCGGAACAGCCAAATCTCTCATCAAACGGTAAAGGTCTTGTGCGACGGGAAAACGAAGTCCACCTTTAAGGTGAACCTCGTAGACAGCGATAAAACCGCCCGGAGGACTACACGCCCTCTCTGTGGCTCCTTGAACCACCATCGAATCAGACTTCGGAATGCCGTACTTTGCCTTGATTTGCTCAAGGTCTTGGGGGGAAAGAGAAGAGATTATGTCTCTGACGCCGGGAGCCTTGGTAGCAGGAAGCGAGAACTCAACAGCGAAAAGAATTTCAGAGAACGCCAAGGAAACGAAGAAGAGAAAGGGGGAAAGAATGAAGACGCGACAGAGGATTTAAAGGAAATTTCAAACAAAGAAAAAAGCGCCCTCATGATGACCTCACCACGCGTCAATGCCCCATACGCAGTGAGTAGGCGTGGGCTTTGGGGCTTCCTGAAGTGACGTCACATCAATCGGATATCGCATTTAATGCTCCGCAGGGAAATGAAATGGCGGCGAAAGACAGGTCTCGGATATGTAAAAAGACCCCGGACGGGATTCTTGTCGGCAAAAGACGGAGGCCGCGAACTATCGTAACATAAGGATGTTCATAAGACATGTCAAACGGCTGAGTCCTCGAACCGTTTGACATGGAGGGCTCATGATGGGTCTCGGAACCCAAGGTCCAAGATTACAATTGCAGGCCTAGAGGATCACATGGATAAGCTGGCCCAAGAGGCCCACAAGCCCAATTAAGCCCAAATGATTAAGTTTTTTTCGAGCGCCTGCAGGACTAAACTACGCCATCAAGAATGACACTGGCGGTCCGAGAGGACACTTTGGCCCATTTGAGAACGAGGACAGCCAGAAAAGCTAAAATGACCGAGGATGCCAGCTTGGAGGACTTGCGCAGCACGCGCTGCCACGAGTGATCAACGGCCTCTGACACGCCGTACCTGCAGGGCATGCGCCTCTGCATGCCGTATCCGCAGGCTGTGACAAGTGTCCTTGTCACAGTCGCACCTACAGTGGTGGTGGTGGCAGGTAACTTTGACGCGTCAGTGCCACCTATCGCCTCTTTAACGGCACCACATTCCTTATAAATACCCCCTTTCAGGTTACTAGGAAAGGATTCAGAAGAATTTTCATCTGTACACGCTTGAACAGATAATCCTTGAGAGAAAAGAGAAAGAGTGAGGGGAGAAAAAAAGAAGCCAGACTTCTCACACTGTAATTCCCTGTAAAAGAGAATAGCTCCACAGGTCCTCGTTGTAGTCTTTCACCAAAATAGTGAAACTTCTCAAACCTTCCGTCCGTTGCCGTGGTTTTTCACGCCTTTTTATATAACGGGGTTTTCCACGTAAATCTGCGTGTCTACTTCGCGTCGTCGTACTCCTATTTCATCGCTTATTTTTCATTCATTTTGTGTTGCCCGTTTCTGCCCGTCCGCAAACACACAAAACCGCTCACACTCCGAAAGACGGACGGCTAGAGCTCGCGGACGCAACAATATCCGATACTGATATGGCTATGACTGTTATACAATATTACCTCTGATTCCTATATGCTTTAATATAGAAAATATCCTAACTAAAATAGTGATATAGATGTTTTCATCCATGGTCCCAAATTTATTTGTCAGATGCTTTTGTTTATCGGTTCCATTCACATTTCAGGAGAGCCTTTATGAATTGCTCAAAATAAGTAGCAGCAACAGGGCAGCCGCAGCAACTGATAACAATGGAAGTATTATCCAAGGCCAGTTTTCACTCTCAAGGGGGGAATCATTACTCTCTGAAAGTACTGACTTAAACATAGATTTGGATGAAGCTTTGGCTAGGTCCTTGCAGGAGCTTGAGGATGAAATTGACCATGTGTCCATTTCTGAACCAGTTCAAAGTGCTTCTCGTAAGTCTCAGTAACAAAATGCCTATCTCAATTTTTTGATTCTTGCTCGAGTTGGATGATGAAAAATTATCATGTCCGATTCTTGGGGATGAATCTATAAGAATTCACCTATCCTAATAACAAAAAAAACCTGACGTACGGTATGACGATTTCTTAGCTTGTTTTGTTGTTCTCAGAAGTTGAAGTCATGAATTTATGATGAGGATTAACTGTTATAAGGTAGCCACTTCTAGATTGTTTTAGCGTGAGGTGTTCTAGGTATTCATTGACAGAAAGAAAACGAGATCTTGGGGAGATAGAACTTATTTTGTAATGTATTGTGCATGCCCAGACTCACACTATGCCTGCTATGTTTACAATGAGAGTCATCTAGACAGTGCAGATTTTACAGAAAACTACTTTGATGGAACTTTTCTTTGTTAAAAGGGTGTGTGCTTTATAATGAGAAGGAAGATACTTAGGATTGTGTGCCTTCAACAATTTTGAAGATTCAGAGGAAGAAAAATAGCATGGGTTTTCCGATTGGGAAGCTCATCTTTCTCTTCTATCAAAGATCATTGGCTTTGTGTATTTTGTCTGTAACTAACCCAGATTGTGTTTTGTTAATTCTGTGATGTGGTAGATTATGTGGACTTCTTATGTTGTGAGAAGTGATATTAGGATTATGGGCTCAAACTATAAAGGATTGAAACCGACATGCTTTCTGAAAGAGATAGGATTTAACCTGAGTGTGGATAAGTAGGAAACTCCATTTTTTAAATTCTATCAACCAGATGTAGATGGGTGCCAGAAATGTAGATACATATGCAAGCACTAGTAATCACTACTTAATGATGATGCTTGGACAAGTTAACAAGAATAAAGGTACACCAAAGTAAGGTAGGTGTTAAGGATACCGAAGATTAACAACCGTAAAACAATAAACAATCTTACAATAAAATATCAGATTTATGTCCCTGGAGGGAAAAACCATGGACAAAGCATGGGAGCTTTCGCTATTTTTCAAGTAGGGTTACTAAATGAGAGATGGTTACAATTGTGTTTTAAAGCCACATCCAAACCCTATTGCAAATGCTATATATATAATGGATGAATATATCAATATTAGTATTGGTCGTTGTCATGTCGGTGTCACAAAAAGCAAATTTGGGTCATAGTGAATAGTGTGCTTATATCCTTGTGATTAAAACGGGGAGCATGCCTTCTATAGTTCTATCTATAGAAGATGCATGAGAATTAAGTCATGGCATGCTGATGAATGGACCTTAACCTATCATGAGCATGTTGATGCATGAATCATGGAAGGTGAAGAAGGCTCACCTAACCTAATTAGTGAAATAAATATACCTGGGCTAAAGCTTGGTGGATTTCTATGAGGCATGCTAATGCAGTAGAAAGCTAAGTATTACCCTATAAATGCTTATGTGTTATTTAGTAGTCTGTCAGTATGAAAGGAGGAGTTTGGGTCATTGTACTAGACTTAAGATGCCCTAATTCTATAGTGGGACGTAACTTTTTTTCCTAATGAAACTAAGACCTTGTCCTCATTTACTGTAATCAAATAATCGTGTGATTGAATAGTCAGGTTCTTAAGAAAAAAAATAATAATCTACTGAGTATGGAGAAATATGATGATAGTGTTTAGTTTTGAGTCACATTCTTGTGAGTTCCATATTCATTAGATGTGTGATTTTTCACTTTTGAAGCTGTTAAGAATTTTTGCCCGAAGTTTACGTGACATTTCATTTTGAATGAAAATCTAAGAAGAGGTGTTTAAAGCCTTTTGCTTGAGATTCACGGAAGGTTCGCTTTGGAGGAATTTCTACGAGCTGGCCATGAGTTAGCAGCTTATGTTTCAAAGTTGGGAAGAATTCTAGTGACAAACAACAAATAATCTCCATGATGGCCACTTAAGCGGTTGTGTGGGCTATAAATACCCTATTATGAATTTTAGGCTTGTATCTGATAGTCATTTTACACTCAAGAACAATTGAGAGAGAGAGAGAGCGAGGGAGAAGAAAAGATGAGAAGGTTAAGATTTAGACAGCTGTTTGAAGTCTGATTTGAGTTCCATTCTTCACAAATTTGGGTATTTTGTTCTATTTTTGATTGTAGAATATATTACCAGTTGGCTGTTTGTTTTCTTGGTTGTATTTTCTTGTCCTATTGCTAGGGTTTGTACACATAATATTGTAAACCAATATGTGTTTGGGGTTAGTGTTAATTGGATTTTCATACGTGTATTGTGGTTGTGAAAGGATTTGCTTGGAAAGGGTTATTTATAATTAAATCTTATTATAATTGAGATCATTTAAATGTAGAGTTTTGTAGTTTTCCTGTAGTTGAGAATAATTATCACGTAATAATTATTTGTACGACTTTTGTGCTTGATCACATGTGTTCACCTTGTTCATTGTATTCCGGATTTGAAATTGCTATGTGAATCCTAGGCACGTGTAGAGGTATGTAATATTATTTAGTTTGATATATTATGCCCCTTTGTAAAGAGGAATAATGCTTTACTCTTGTCAAAGTCATTTTTTTAAGCCTTGATAACATTAGGACTTAAGACTTTCGCTTGCTTCTTAAAATTTAAAGATTAATTCTAAGCCCTCACTTTTCCTTCATGTCTTACAATTTCGGAACAAAAAAGAGCATCTCTTAAGGACTCAGCTAAAACTTTTCAGCACTAATTAAAAATGACCTAAATCCATACTTGAAGTTTTAGTCTAAAATAACTTGGAATCAATTTTTCTCCCTTCATTATTATTATTTTTCCTTCATAAGAGTTTGCAGAATTTTATGCATAGGGTTGAATAGCTTATAGTTTTTTTGGAATGCTTCTTAAATAAAAAATAATTAGAAGTTAAGAAAACTTCATCCAATTTAAATCTGAAAAGCTCCCATCATTATTTAGAAAAACTGCCACTTATATCCTTAACAAACGATGAGTGATTTTATCATTTATAAGTTAATAGAAAAGACTAATTCCTTAATTATATAAATTTTATTTTTTTAACCAAATATTGGGTTAATTAAGAAAATACTCTCTATTAAAATATAACAAAACCATACAAAACTGGAATATTTAATTATTTCAATAAATTACTAAATATGTGCTACGTTATATGGGATAATTCTTACAATGCTAATTTTGTTAATAATCTCTGGTGGATGCAAACCATCCAAGAATTTTTGATGGTTACATTTGATTCTTCACTTGTCGTTTCCCTTTGTCAAAATATTTAACCAGAACATTCGTGTGTTTTTTTTCCAATCATGGATTCTATGATGTTTTTGTATGGTTTGACTTGCTATGTAATGACTCGGTGGCTTTTGTGTGGTCCTTTTTGTTTCATTGGGTTCCTTACCTTGAAGCATTGCTAAGTGTCCAATCGATATGATTTTTCATAGTTGAGGGTCCAAAGCCAGATGCATTAATTTGGAAAATAACATAGTCGAGTCAATATGCAAACATTGAATTCCTATATATTTTGTAAGGGTCCATTTAGAATGTAGAATTGGAATTGGAATTTAGAAATATAAATCTAATATCAATTCTGTTGAAACTGGAATTGGGCAGAATTTAAATTCTACTATTTGGATTGTATAGGAATTACAATTTTGATAGAAAAAATAAAATTAAGGTATGACAATATTTTATAGATCCATATTATATTAAGATATTTTAGATAGCATTTTTTATTAAAATATT
>JAODPA010071047.1:0-11065 GCA_025585075.1 Nepenthes mirabilis | reverse complement strand
AATTAATTAATATATATAAAAAAAAAACACAGCCAGACTGTCATAATTACTGCATCAAAGTGCGTCCGCACCACTTGATAGCAACTAGGGAAGCTGCGTTTTTCTTCCATGGCTACCACTTTGTGTTCGTTTTCACACCACTTGATAGCAACTAGGGAAGCTGCGTTTTTCTTCCATGCCTACCACTTTGTGTTCGTTTTCAACTGCATGTTGGACTGATCTCTTGTCCATACTCTGAAAAAGCTGATAGTGGAGCCCCATTCTTTGCGTCGCCGCCTTCCCCTACACATCTCAAGGCTAAGAGCAGAAGGCTAAGAGCAGAAGTCATTGTTTATTACATATAATTTTTCTTAAGCAAGAAGAAAAACCATATAACCTTATATTCAAAAGGTTATATAACGTTAACCATCAGCATCAGTCTCATCGTCTCACACCACATCCGAAGCAAGAGAGAAATGAAGAACTAGCCTTGAGAAGAGAGAATCATTTTCCCACGCCGACCGTGTCTCCGACGGAATGCCCTAATTTTTCAGCAGCTGGTTTGCTACAGCGCGAGATAAGCTTTGCCCAAATTTAATATCCATTCTCACTCAAGGTATTTCACTTCTCGTTTTTTATAATCAAAATCTGGATGCTGGTTGATAATATTTTCAATTTCAGTTATTCTGTATAAATGTTTATTGGGCAGAATTTGATGTTTGTGCTCTTGGGGTTGTCTCATTTATTGGTTATTATTCCCCGAATGATTTGTGAAATCTAGAATAGTTTATTGTATTCTTTGCTTGTGTGTCGACCAATTTGATGAAATGGTCATTGTGGGATCAATTTATGATTACGAATATCGGGTTAGTTAAAAGTTGTTGCATTTGATCGTCATAAGAAGACCCCGATAGTGACTTCGAAAATTAAATGCTATTTGATTAGATTGTTGTATTTTTCTTGGTTCATTATTATTGAAATTTGAGGTATTTTCCAGTCAATTGCACAATCTTTTCTTTGTTGCTAATTTTGTTTGGTCCGTGGTTCCTCTTATGGTTTATAAATGAACATTTATCGGCTTTCCATGAAAATACATCGAGATTTAATGGATAAGTTTGCTATTCTTCTTTAGTTTTCTTCAGCTAGAAAATAGTTTGCATATTTTTGTTTGATTAAGGCAAAATACCTGTTCAGTTCCGACCTCAGGTGCTAAATGGCGCTGTGTGTGGCAATCCATACTGGTACCCCAATATAACACAATGGTATGCTCTTTATTGGGGTTATGTTTTAGGAAAAGATTGTCCTATGTTGGTTGAGTAAAAAGGTATCCTGACTTTCTTCTCCCCTCCCTTCAAGACGCCTTTTCAAGTATAAAACTGCACGAGACAGGGCAATGAACCAAATGCTTCCTATACCTTCTCCTAAAATGGACGATACCTCAAACAGAAATGGGCCCAACCTTGGAATTCAACAATATGAGTAATACAATTTCCAGGATGTGCTTCTGCATAAAATATTGGAAGCTCTTCATGCTTTCTCTGATGTAACACTCATGATTTGATATGTAATGTCTGCATCAGTCTACGCCTTTTTGAGGTTAGGTCATTAGACTAAGTACACATGAATTAGATAGCCTTATTAAGAATAATAAAGACCTCAAAGGAAATAAAATAATATTTGAATTCATTAGTTCTCTTTTACTGCCCCCTCCCCCATCTTGATTCCTAAATGCTGCTTTGAATGCCTTCCTGGAAATAAGCAAGAAGTCGGATGTAGGAGGTGGTCTCTGAAGGGTGAGAGCAAATCCTTTGTTGAGATTTCAGGAAGAGATCACATATATATGTGTGTGTTTGTGAGGAAAATCTCCAGTTTTAATTCTCTTGTTCATGGTTAGTTCTTTCAGGATTTTCTTATCTGACCATTTATAGTGCATAAAATTTGAAAGATTTGTACCTCATTTCCTCTCATTATTGAAAGTATGAATGTTGTAAATTCACTTTGCATGCCTGGTTAATAATTTCCTTCCAGGTCTTTTTTACCCATGGCATGACTGCCCTAATTGCAAGTTATAATTGTGCTTCTGACTGTAGTTCATATTTGCTGATTCTGGGTGTGGATCTACCTGATTCTTTTTAAGGATGCAAAGATCTTCACAAAATTGAAGGAATTTTGTCTCGCTTGTGGTCCATATGCTGTATCTTTTCTTTTCTATCCCTTCCTCGTTGTTGTTTCTCTCCTTGATTTCATAGTATTTCACCATGTTCTTTTTAAGCAGGATGGATTCATCAAGATTATAATTCATTATCATACACAGTTTATGGTTTTTTGCCGTGTAAATGATCACTTCTTTGATTTTTTATCCCTTTTTGGAGCTTACAAGCTAGTCAAATTATAAGCAGATAAGAATTGATGTCTTATCTCATAAACTGCATGCTAACCTAGTGAGGATTCTGGGTGAAACAGCTTAAGCTTACGCCTTATCAAAATATCAGCATCAAATTTGCTTTGATTCCCTTATGTTTTTTGGGTATTAACTTCTTAGTTGTTCAAATTATTAACTAATTTTCACTTGATTACCTTATGATTTACCTTTTTTTTGGATAGGTTCCACATGATTTTCTTGAAAATAAAAGCAGTGAGTGAAGACTAATTGAATTACTAAAGAGGAGACCTACCAGATATTCTTTTGTCAATATACATAGTTTTAGATGAGGCAAACAACGGGAAGCCAGGGCTGGGAGACCCACGACTTTGCTCAGGAACTTTTTCCAGGTCTTACCTATGAAGAAGCTCTTCAAGACCAGGTACTTTCTAAGAAAATTATCTGGCAATCTCTTGTGCTCTCCTCTTGAATTCTAGTCAATTGATTGTTCTAGACTTAGGCAACCATCCCAAACATTGATGCAAATGTCAGTTGGCATTGTAAATATCGGCTAATATGTATCAGTGTTGAGGGCCCATGATACTGATATTTTCCAATGCTGTAACAATATTATGATATGTTTCCATATCAATGATATATGGAGTATATCGATTGATGCAAATAACATATCTGCTAATATGGCCATGTCAGTTCATAATTTTTAGAAATATTTTTCCTTCCGACATATTTGAATCTGATAAGTATTGTATGATATATCCGATACTGATATAGCTGTAACCGTTATACAATATTACCTCTGATTTCTACATGCTTTAATATAGAAAATATCCTAATTAAAATAGTGATATGAATGTTTTCATCCATGGTCCCAAATTTGTTTGTTAGATGCTTTTGTTTATCGGTTCCATTCACATTTCAGGACAGCCTTTATGAATCGCTCAAAATAAGCAGCAGCAACAGGGCAGCCGCAGCAACTGATAATGAGGGAAGTATTATGCAAGTCCAGGTTTCGCTCTCAAGGGGGGAATCATCACTCTCTGAAAGTACTGACTTAAACATAGATTTGGATGAAGCCCTGGCCAGATCTTTGCAGGAGTTTGAGTATGAAATTGATCATGTGTCCATTTCTGAACCAGTTCAAAGTGCTTCTAGTAAGTCTCAGTAGCATAATTCCTATCCTCATTTTTTTGATTCTTGCTTGAGTTGGATGATGAAAAATTATCATGTCTGGTTCTTGGGGATGAATCTATAAGAATTCACCTATCCTAATAACAAAAATACCTGACTTACGGTATGACGATTTCTTAGCTTGTTTTGTAACTCTCAGAAGTTGTAGTCATGAATTTACGATGAGCATTAACTGTTATAAGGTAGCCACTTCTAGATTGTTTAAGCCTGAGGTGTTCTAGGTATTCATTGACAGAAAGAAAATGAGATTTTTGGGAAATAGAACTTATTTTGTAAGGTATTGTGTATGCCCCGACTCACACTATTCCTGTTATGTTTACAATGAGAGTCATCTAGACAGTGCAGATCCTACAGAAAACTACTTTGATGGAACTTTTCTTCGTTAAAAGGGTGTGTGCTTTATAATGAGAAGGAAGATACTTAGGATTGTGTGCCTTCAACAATTTTGAAGATTCAGAGGAAGAAAAATAGCATGGTTTTTCCGATTGGGAAGCTCATCTTTCTCTTCTATCAAAGATCATTGGCTTTGTATATTTTGTCTGTAACTAACCCAGATGGTATTTTGTTAATTCTGTGACATGGTAGATTATGTGGACTTCTTATGTTGTGAGAAGTGATATTAGGATTATGGGCTCAAACTATATAGGATTGAAACCGACATGGTCTCTGAAAGAGATTGGTTTTAACCTGATTGTAGATAAGTAGGAAACTCCTTTTTTTAAATTCTCCCAACTGGATTTTGATGGGTGCCAGAAATGTAGATACATATGCAAACACTAGGAATCACTACTTAATGATGATGCTTGCACAAGTTAACAAGAGTAAAGGTACACCAAACTAAGGTAGGTGTTAAGGATACCGAAGATTAACAACCGTAAAACAATAAACAATCTTACAATAAAATATCAGATTTATGTTCTCGGAGGGAAAAACCATGGACAAAGGATGGTAGCTTTTGCTATTTTTCAAGTAGGGTTACTAAATGAGAGATGGTTACAATTGTGTTTTAAAGCCACACCCAAAACCCTATTGCAAATGCTATATATATAATGGATGAATATATCAATATCGGTATTGGTCATGGTCATATTGGTGTCGGACAGTATGCATAAATATCAGATATATCAAATGTAAAAAATTTTTAAAAACAGTAAGTTGATAGGGTTATATCGTCTAAATATCGGCCATATCGAAAATATATTGCAATATTATCGTACTATTGAAAAATATTGGCATATATTGATACATATCAGCCGATATGTATTGTATCGAGGAGATATTTGCATCCATTGTAATTGATAAGCCAAAAAATATAACAGATCCATATCGCTTGAGGGACTTCACGTCTTGTACCCCTATGGTCAAGAATAGTGGTGGGATGCGGTCCTAGGCCTTTGGTACGGTTTCTCTGCGATTACTACTAATCTCCATTCAAAATTCATATCAAGTTGTACCATGGACTTTTCGGGTCATTATCTTCAAACGGGTCTGTCACAAAAAGCAAATTTGGGTCATAGTGAATAGTGTGATTATATCCTTGTGATTTAAATGGGGGGCATGCCTTCTACGGTTCTACCTAGAGGAGATGCTTGAGAATAAGTCATGGCACGCTGATGAATGGACCTTAACCTATCATGAGCATGTTGATGCATGAATCATGGAAGGTGAAGAAGGCTCACCTAACCTAATTAGTGAAATAAATATACTCGGGCTAAGGCTTGGTGGATTGCTATGAGGTGGACGTAACTTTTTTTCGTAATGATACTAAGACCCTATCCTCATTTATTATAATCAAATAATCGTGTGATTGAATAGTCAGGTTTTTAAGAAAAATAATAATAATCTACTGAGTATGGAGAAATATGATGATAGTGTTCAGTTTTGAGTCACACTCTTATGAGTTCTACATTCATTAGATATGTGATTTTTCACTTCTGAAGCTGTTAAGAATTTCTGCCCGAAGTTTGCGTGACATTTCATTTTGAATGAAAATCTAAGAAGAGGTGTTTAAAGCCTTTTGCTTGAAATTGACGCAAGGTTTTCTTTTGAGGAATTTCTACGAGCTGGCCATGAGTTAGCGGCTTATGTTTCAAAGTTGGGAAGAATTCTAGTGACAAACAACAAGTAATCTGCATGATGGCCACTTAAGCGGTTGTGCAAGCTATAAATACCCTATTATGATTTTTAGGCTTATATCTGAGAGTCATTTTACACACAAGGACAATTGAGAGAGAGAGAAAGAGAGAGAGAGAGAAGAAAAGAGAAGAAGGTTAAGATTTGGACTACTGTTTGAAGTCTGATTTGAGTTCCATTCTTCACAAATTTCAGTATTTAGTTCTAGTTTCGATTATAGAATATATTACTAGTTGGTTGTTTGTTTTCTCGGTTGTATTTTCTTGTCCTATTGCTAGGATTTGTACACAAAAGTAAACCAATATGTGTTTGGGGTTAGTGTTAATTGGATTTTCATACGTGTATTGTGGTAGTGAAGGAATTCGCTTGGAAAGGGTTATTTATAATTAAATCTCATTATAATTGAGATTATTTAAATGTCGAGTCTTGTAGTTTTCCCGTAGTTGAGAATAATTGTCACTTAAAAATTATTTATACTACTTGTGTGCTTGATCGCATGTGTGAAACTTGTTCATTGTATTCTGGATTTGAAATTGCCATGTGAATCCTAGGCACGTGTAGAGGTATGTAATATTATTTAATTTATATATATTATGCCCCTTTGTAAAGAGGAATAATGCTTTACTCTTGTCAAAGTCATTTTTTTAAGCCTTTATAACATTAGGACTTAAGACTTTCGCTTGCTTCTTAAAATTTAAAGATTAATTCTAAGCCCTAACTTTTCCTTCATGTCTTACAATTTCAGAACAAAAAAGAACACCTCTTAAAGATTCAGCCAAAACATTTCAGCACTAATTAAAAATTACCTAAATCCATTCTATTAAGTTTTAGTCTCAAATGACTTGGAATCAATTTTTCTCCCTTCATTATTATTATTTTTCCTTCATAAGAGTTTGCAGAATTTTATGCATAGGGTTAGATAGCGTATGGTTTTTTTGGATTGCTTCTTAAATAAAAAATAATGAGAAGTTAAGAAAACCTCATCCAATTTAAATCTGAAAAGCTCCCATCATTATTCTGAAAAACTACCACTTATATCCTCAACAAATGATGAGTGATTTTATCATTTATAAGATAATAAAAATGACTAATTCTTTNACACTTTTATATAATTTTCTAAAAAGAAATGAAAAAATAAATCCATAGTCTGCCAATCTCTACCTAATTCAAACAATCGAAAATATTTTATCTAATGAGTTGTCTATTAATTGATTTTGTCATATCTAATTGATAAATAATTTTCAGTATTAGAATTACAATTTTTTAAAAATGACAAAGAATTATCATACACTAGTATTCGCCATTTGTGAGGGGCGTTCTAGCTATATAAGAAATGATTCATAATAAAATATGCATAATCAAATAAAAAATGACTTCATGAACTCTATGACTTCATGTTCTGATTCCAAAGAATTGAAACATGGAATTATAATTTAAATTTTCATGTGATGACAAACAATAGAATTGGAATTAGGCTTAGAAATTCTAATTTCAGTTCTGAATTTGAGGACCCAATTCCTGCATCCAAACGGAGCCTAAGGTTAGTGTCAATTATCTATCACTTGCATTATACATTTGATAATAATCCCATTTTCATGTACTGATCAGGGAATACAGAAAATGCTTCTGCTGTCCCACCTGTCATTGAAGTATGTGTTCAAATTTTGTGTAGTAATTCATATTCATTCTGTAAGCGTTACACGCCTAAGTTTTTCATGCATAAATACAGCGCAGGAATGAGGATGATATTGATCCGGATCAAATGACTTATGAGGTATTTGTGGGCCAGCAGCGTAACTATTTCTTGTTTTGATATCATTGTCGTCTATTTTTTTGTTGTCAAAAAAAACCCTTCTCCATAACTATGACTTCTTCCTCTCTCCTTATATTGTTTTAGTTTTCCTCATTATAAGTCTAAGACATACCAATTATGTGACATATATGTATCAGAAATCGATATTTCTCTAATTTCACTGTGCACATTTTCATTCTCTCTCTCTCTCTTTTTTTTTTCTTTTGTAAACTTGAATTTCGCCGACATATGGGATTTCTTAAAAGTTTCATGGAGGGCTCTTAAAATCTACAATGCTCTTGATCATCTGAGCACTCGTCCAAATCATCCAGTCCTCTGTAAAGGCATTTCCATTTGCATACATTTAGGCTTGATAATCTTAGCATATATTTGGAGTTGTCATCGTTTTGTCAGGAATTGCAATTGCGGGGGGAGACAGTCAGCATTGAAAGCAAAGGCTTGTCCAAAAGGGATATATGCCGTTTACCATCGTTCAAGTACAAGACAGGATTGTTTTCTAAGAGAGGCGAAATAGCAAAGTAAGATGCTCATTTTCTCAATTCCCTCCATAAACCTTGTCGTTCTTTTCTTTTTAGTTAGTTTTTACTTTTTAAAGGAGTAAGTAGAGAGGGTAAAATATTGGCAGAACGGTAAAGTTGCTCCATTATAATATGAAAATTACAAGTTCAAACCATAATATTATAGCCTCTCACCAACTTTTGCTGCCTGCATGTATTATTTCAAGCTTGCTTCCTGTGAGCAATTCCAATGACATTACTATCATCACTGCAATAATGAAATATTGGCTATTATGTAAAATATCGGCCCATATGCAAAAAATCATCTTGGGATAAATTACTTTATGTTGGAAGATATTATCTGTGATTTTGTGGAACAGTGAATTCAGTTACATTCATGTAGTTTTTATTCATGTTGGTCTCGAAGTTGCAGATAGTAACTGCACTCCTATAATCCCAGCATACCGAATTTTGCTAGATGGTTAAGTTCCTTGATTCACTCTATATATTTGCTAAACTCACAATTTAAATTTACTTATGGCTAATTGTTACTTAGGTGCGTGATATGTTATGAGGCATATGAAAACCGACAAAACATAACCACTTTACCATGCGCACACCAGTATCATAGCAAATGCATAAAGCGTTGGTTGGTGCAACAGAAGGTAAACTAGCTTATTTTGTTTTGCAAATGCATAATAATACTTATTTGCGTATCATGATCTTAGTTATTTTCCCTGCTTGCTGAACTTTTGATGTATGCTTAATGCTAACGAGTTGATATCTGCTTTATTTCATAATTTCTTTTCCTATTTCTAATTGTTAAAAATGTAGATTTTGAATCACATCCTGAACAAATTTATGTGAAGTTACCAAGGATTTGGATCATAGTTACCTTGACTGTTGGACACCCGACATTCAAAGCAGATATGAGTTATACTATTCAAATCTATTAAAACACCTACGAAATGTTCCCGAGATGAATATCGGGCATTCATACCCTACTTTGAGAAACGTAGATTTATACTATTAATGCGCATTTATCGAAGGAAGTCATTCTGGGATGCAAGTCAGTTTGCTAGTGGAAAGGTCGAATTGTTAGGACCCTAGTAAGTCAATAATGAGAGTAAGAAAGAGCAAGCAATCAATAGGCAACAATTAGATCTAAAGGGCAGTTCTTAAATATGTTTTCATTTTAAAGGTTTTGGACTTTTTTGACATTTGGCACTAATATATATTGAAATATCCTAACTTATATAATGGGATATTTACTTTTTGTACAATCCTAAAATTTCAACTTAATTTACCTAAATCCCTATAAAAATAAAAAGACGCTAGAAATAAAAATAAAAATATGATATGTCTTGGTTTGCTTTCTAACACCTATCACAATCACATAAGTTTGGGTCAAGTCCCATGTCACTTTTGTTGGGAAGCACATGAGTTCATAGATGGTCAACAAGAAGTAAATAATCGGGCAGACGGTCTTACTTTACTGATTTTGTTGCTTCACAAGCTGTGGTTAGTGTTCTTTCACTCAATAGAAATTTGAGTCAAAGTTTTCCATGTCTGTGTATTTGAAATATCTAAAATACTTTGGCATTGCTAATATTGTCAATGTTTGTAGGAAGAATTTAATCAATAACGGCTCTCATTTCCCTCACAGATTTGTCCCATCTGCAAATTGGAAGTCAATCTGTCTACTTGAGCTCGAGAGGTGGCTTGGATTGCAGGTGACATTGACTGGTTATCGACGGGCTCTTTTTTTTTTTTTGTTTTTTTGTGGGTTTCCTTCCATCTCTATCTTCCTAATCAGTGAAGGTTTCTCTTTTTGTTGTTTTGACGATGTCATTTTTATTGCCATTGGGACTTAAATGTGTGGTTTGCATTGAAAATCTTGTAGGCCTTCTTATCTGAATTTTGATTTCAGATGTTGAAAGAGTAGCAGCCTTTATACTATACATATTTGTCCTATTTGCTTTCTGTATTTTGATTTCGTCCATTTTCTCCCCGACTCCAAAATCATTTTTTTCGAGAATGTGGGAGACAAAGGTGAGGCATAGATTATTCTGCCAAATGGGTTGAAGCCATGGATCAAAATATCAGTATCGACATCAGTTGTGATCATATAAGATGATATATATCAGTATCGGACATATTCTATACAATTTTTTTTGCAAAGTGGAACCTAAGAAGATATTTCATTCCATGGTTGAGGTCTTAAAGAATGTGAATCAGGTCGATTAACGGTACAACTGATCTATTGATGTTGCTGAGTATTTCTTACCTACATTAGTTTAGCCTTGGATTTGGTTGACTACGGTTTTGTAGGTTGTTTAGTCTGGTTTAAGTCCGGAATCTTGTCGAACCGATGATTAGTCTGGTTTTTTAGGTTATCTAGCCTGGTTTAAGTTTGGAATCTTGTTGAACCGATAATTGGCTGTTATTATTATTTATTTGTCTTGTGACATTTAGCATTTCTCGAACTTATTGCCGCATTTTGGACGGGTCCATTGGTGAAATACAAGCAGCAACATATGACATCAAGCTAAATGAAAACACTGTTTATTTAGTTTAAAAACATAAGCATATATGCTTGTAAGACCAAGATTTTATTCATATCCCCTTGAGCATATGACCCTAAGGTACAAGTTACTCTAGGAAATGCGGACCCCCAGACGGTGGAGGGTGGCAGCGAGCTTGGCCGAAGTCAGTGGCTTCTCAACACAGTCGTTTAAGCCGGCTCCAATGAAAGCTTCGACCTCTGGGCCAGCGCGGCGAGAAGTAACACCGATGATCAAGCTTTTCACCCCCATCGCGCGCAGCTCTGAAGTTGCCTTTTGCACGAGAAAAAGCAAGGGAAAAATGTATAAGAAAAACAAACATAAGATTATAATTGACAAAAAGGATTAAAATTTGAACAATGGTTTGTTAGTAGGTGAAAAATAATTTAGTATTTTTTGTAATAATAAGTAGTGTAAGGGAGTTTTGATGTTATGGTTGAGTTATTATATGATTTGACAGTTCTGTTTAGATTATGAAAATAATTTTTATGTATTGTAATATAAGATT
>JAODPA010071036.1:0-31131 GCA_025585075.1 Nepenthes mirabilis | reverse complement strand
GGAATCAAACCATGTCAAAACATTAACAAAGGCAACCAGACACCTCGACGAGAATCACGAAAACTCGGCAAAATCAAAAGCCTAAAGCCAAAGGCAACACCCACAGACAAGTGAAACCTCAAACAAGTAGAGAACATTCCTTCGATCAAAATTTAATTTAATTTAATTTAATTTAGATTTTTTTATGAAACAGGTCAGACAACCCCTCGGTCGAAAATTGGACCTGCATTTTTTTTTTCGAAAGGAATCAAATCACGTCAAAACACCAACAAAGGCAAACAGACACCCCGACGAGAATCACGAAAACTCGGCAAAATCAGAAACCTAAAGCCAAAGGCAACACCCACAGACAAGTGAAACCTCAAACTAGTAGAGAACATTCCTTCGGTCAAATTTTTTTTTATGGAACAGGTCAGACAATTCCTCCATCGAAAACTGGACCTGTATTTTTTTAATAAAAAAAAAACACGTCACCAGACTAAAACAGCAACCTCAACCTATGTCTCCCAACAGCCAGAAAAATCAGCAGAGAGGGCAACCCAAGATCATGATTCCCTTCCATCTAAAGTCACTGACAACGAGCTGAAGACAAAGGTAATCTGCACCTTGAAGCACAAACACCAGGATACATAGGAGCTAGCAGGAAGTCACCACGCAGACCCTTCCATTTCCCAACAGCCAAGATCACCAACCCAAAGTCACCAACCATAATCAAGGAAACGCCACCAGCATTGATGCAATGCCCTCCCTAACCGCTGGAGGATAAATTCCAACAATCCAAAGTAGTTTTGTTTACCCCGTTATATGCAATGGTAGTCCTTCGTGTCTCAATTCTCTTTCTCAAAAGCCATATCTCATGAAGAAGAAGGGCTCAAATATATAAAGGAGTCCAAAACAAGTATAAAATAAAAGAGCCATTAGAGACAAAAAGGGCCACGCCGCTCAAGTGCCTATTGGGCATGCGGCGGGCACGGAATAGGATTTAGGGAAATCGTGCCCTAGCATTTGAGTGCCCGGTTCTAGAAAACATGCCTAGGTGACGCCTCTGGGGCTCGATGAGCACTTGGTTCTAGAAAATGTGCCTGGATGGAACCTCGGATACTCATCAAGCGCCCAATTTTGGAAAGTGCACCATTCTGGCGCCTCAGGTGCTCATCAAGTGCCACTTTTGGGAAGTTGTGGGGCGAGTTACAGGAAGGTGTTCCCCGGCTGGGTATGTTGTTCTTCTGCTTGGATTGCAGGTATGCTTATTCATGATGGGAATGAATGACCTTACTGGAAGTCCTATGCACGCATAGTGCTAGGTTACGGACAAATGACCGCGATTGTGATTTGACAAAGAAGTATGAAATGAGCCGTGATGCTGGTGGCTGAGCTAAACAGGGCCTGGTACTTTCCCAGGTGATTTGGAACTTTTCGTGATACTAGACTTGGGTAGATTAATCTGATGTACTTATCTGCTGATTTGTCAGTTTCTGTCCATGGTAATGTGAACAAATGGTATGTCAAATATTTACGAAGATTTTGTAACTTGTTTTTTATTTTCAAGGTGCTCAGGGGATGCCCTGGACTCTATATTCTCCATTCAAGTTGGCAAAATATTTGATATTAGAATATAAGTTTTTCTGTAACAGTTTTATTTTTCAATACAATTTTACTTATCTACAAAAAAAAAAAAAAGGAGTTACAGGAAGGCGTGAAAGTTGAGCATGTGACGATGATGGCCTTTGGGTATGAAACTGATAAAGATCTTCTAGGCAAATATATTGTCGTAGATACCAAATGCTTTGACACGGTCACGGAATATGTCAATATAAAAGACGACTAACAATCTCCCCCTTTGACAATTTCATGACAAAACCTCATACAAAATAAGAAAATAAAATACCAAATAAGTATGGGTTCAGACACTATCGAAATAGAACCCGTGTATATCAAAATTAGCGCCAAGATACAAGCGACATAATACATAACCTAATAAAATTATGGACAAGAACACGGCTGAGTTGCAGTGGGCTAGGAGAGAGCCAAGAGAAAACTATAAGATCTAGACAGCCATGGTTAGTATAGAAATAACAATAGCAAATAAATAGAACAACAGCTACCAAAGAACCATCAGTAATCATAAATAGAGGATGGATAAGAAGATAGAAACAAAAGAAGCATAACAGTAAAATATATAATGGAACATAATAGTAAACAGCAATTCCCCCTCAAAAAAATGTGTAAAATGTATAAGCTCCCCCTCACAATAGTAAAGACTACTTCCCCTTTTTGTCACGAATGACAAAGGGGCTAAACTCAGAGAGATTGCCAAGATGAAGTTGGACGAGGATCCTCCGCTGTCTGATAACAAAACCACTCCTCCTGAGTAGGAAGCCAAGAGTCAAGACACTCAAGCACCTCGAACTGAAACTGCTTCTAAGAATCTGCCACATACTGAAGGCGGGACGCCAACTACTCATGGGATGTGGACAACCGGGCCAGCTATTGAGAGATACGAGCGAGAAGGCCCAGAGTGAGAGAGGAGGTAGAGGTAGACGAGCGGGAGAGACATGAGGGGCCCGGAGAGGATGGCCCGGCCGCATCGGGAGAGGAGGGAGCCTCCAGAAGAGCATCATCGAGAGGATCATCAGAGGAGGGGGAAGGTCGACGAGTGTGAGAGTAGCTCTATTCGAAGGTGGAGTGGGTGATGAGTCGGCCAAGAGTCATTCGTGAGAGGTTTGGACACAGAACTCCTAAAGCCACAAGGAGGCGTTGAATGAGACAACTATGAGATAAGTTGTCATCTTTCTTTGATGTGAAATGGGTGAGTATATGAGTGCATAAGTGGAATGGAAGGTCAATCGATCACCCACTGAGGAGAGCAAAAAAAGAAGAGCTTTGTCAAGGGGAATGGAGGAGAAGTGCGATACTAGAAATAGATTCATCGGTATAATCCGGCTCACAACCATGCACTGAGGACTGAGAATTTTGGTTTTGAATGAGAACCCATTCTAGGACATGGGAGAGCCGTGTAGAAAAGAAGCAACATCAGCATGGGGAGGTAAGGACCGTCCCTGAAATGGATAGTTAGGGTGGGCAACATGAGGGATGCCAAGAGTAGCAGCAAACACGTCTAGGGTAATCCGGAGGTGACGCCTCCTCACGAAGGTAGAAAAAGAGTGGAGGGAATAATAATGGTTTTGGCATAAAATTCTTGGATTAGGATGGGGATTAGAGCAATCAAATTGGTCAGGATGGGCTCCTAGTATTGGGTGGAGAACAATGAGGTGATGGCTGAATCAAGATAAGCAAGGTCAATTTCACGTTCAAGTGACAGCTCCTGTTGAGACATCTGGGAAGTAAAGAGCGCTGCAGAGACAGCACTAATGAAGCAGTCGGGCTCAAAATGTGACGGAACGGATTTTTTTCCTCATAAACTTCAGTCAAGACAGAAATAGTATTTAGGACCAAAATACAAATTATAACTTCTATAGAAATTTCGGTAGAATTTTCTTTGTAATTGGATGAAAACCTAAAAATATAACCTATACAAAACCTGTATAACCAACTAGTACAAGTACACAACCATCTATTTATACCACAATTTTTCTACAACACTCTTTCACAGGACCATAGATGTCATTCATAACATTAATCCATCAAACCATCTACTACATTAACAGTTCATGAGTAAGATGCCATTTAGAACGAATATCAGCATTTTTGTCTTTCTGTTGGTATTTTCGTTGTATCTGAGTGCTCGGGGCATACCCCAGCAGTTATGGCTTATCCCCTAGTCGGAAAAACACTAGGTGATAAATCATTACTTGTATATTTTTTCTCCCTATAATCCAAATTACTTACTTACCAAAAAAAAATAAAAAAAATGATGCCATTTAGAACCTACACAGAATATCCAGAAGTATAGAGTAGAAGCTAAACTATTAACCTGTAGAAGTATAGTTTTTTCTTTATCATTGCATACATCACACGCATTTCTATACAAAACCCATATTACATAAATGTCTATAGGTATAAAATCCACATACAAAATCACATATTAAGTCAAGTATTTACATCCAACTGATTCTCCAAAATGGTTCCAAAATGCTTCTGATCCTCAAAAGTCTTCAGAAGATGCTTTAAGTCACTCTTTCTCGTCAGGTATTAGCTCTACAATCTCATCTGGAGGGAGAAAAAATAGTAAAACAGTGAGTCGAGGCCTGGTAAGGTACATGTAGATGTGCAGTAAATTAGTTATGCAGAACAGTTGTGAAACCATGCAGAAACAAAACGGTTAAGTAGAATAGAACATAGAAAACAAAAAAAGAATATTTGACTATTATTAAACTCAGAAATCAGAGATCAGTGTAATTCAAAAAATAAAATCAGAAAGTAGAGTCAGAAACTCTCTTTTATATTAGTACAGAACAGTAATCGGTATAAAACAGTAAAGAACAGAACAGTAGTACAAAACAGTACAGTAACAGACCATGCCAGTAGACCTTACTAGCTGAGGGGGCAAATGATCGAGGATAAATTATGTACATCTCATCACAATCCAATGCTATAAATAGAAATAGAAGATCCCTTCCTATGGGATCAGTACAGGTATGCCTCCCAAAGGTAGGTCAGAACTAGAATCTTTCCCCCTGACCGTAACGTCCCGAGGAACGACAGACCACATATAACTCCATGGACAGAGTTATCCTTGATTACCAATGTAACGTTCTAAGGCATGTCGGAGAACCTAACCTGATTGTAATCAGTCTTGGGTCCTAAATAACAGTATCAGAAATAACTTCTTAACTGAAAACCTTCTTTCGTATAAGAGTTTCACAATTACCCTTCGGTTAACTTCAGAATGTTCAGAATACACAGTAACGGTCTAAAAACCCTTCAATTTTACTTCAAAAGTGTATGGTGATTTATCGGTATAAGTCCGTGTAAAATTTTCGAAAACAAATTATTCTAGGAGTTTCATTTCGGTGCCAATTAACTTTTATATAACAGAAATTACGGTTAAAAATCATTAAAACCCCTTCATTTTCATACCTAAGATTTCATCAAAATTTTCGAACTCAAATCGAACACCAAACATGTATTTATCTATGAAATCAACGCCATAAATCCAAATACATATACTAAATCATGCAATTTAACAAAAAATCCCTAATATTTTTGAGTTAGGGTTTCATCACATAATTTCGGAACCAAAACGAACACTAATTACATGCTTGTTCATGAAATCGAAGCCAAATCTTGCAATATATATGAGTAAACACAAAATCTAACCGAACAATCGAGGAAAATATGCTTCGTTTGCTTTAAATATGTAACAATATAATTTTAGAGCATTTTCATCGATCTTGAAATAAGAGAAAACGGTAAAAATGGAAAACAACGTCCGAGGTACACTTGCCTGAGCCCGATCTACCGTTATTTTTACCCGGAGTGGACCGGAACGAGTGATTTTCACTTTTTCCTCTTCTCTTCTCCCTCCTCTTCCTTCATGCTTTAGCTGCTTTCCCACTTCTCCCTTTTTCCTTCCCTTTATAACAAAAACGAAATCAGAACGCGGACAAAAATTACGACCACGCTCGAGCGCGTAGCATTTTGCCTGGCATATAGCGAGCAGTTATGCACTGGATTTTGCGCTTGCTGCTGCGCCTCGAGCACGCAATAGACGCAACTCCGCTGCTTGTTAAACTCGAGTATTTTCCAACTTTTTATTTTTAACCCTCATTTTTCAATGTATGATTTGCTTCTTATAAATTATCATCATTTTAATTATTCCCAATTACCATATTTTTGTGTCCGGGGCATCACACTCTCCCCCACTTAAAGAAATTTCGTCATTGAAATTAAGCAGAGTTACATACCTCAAGAAAATAAGTGGGGATATTTGCTTCGGATTTTCTCTTCGCGCTCTCAAATGGCCTCCTCCGATGGATGATTTCTTCAAAGTATCTTCACCAAGGGAATAGTTTTCGTACGTAACTTCTGATCCTTTCGATCCAGAATCTGTAGTGGTTCCTCGATATAGGATAAATCCTTGTCGATAGCCAAGGATCCGTAGTCAATCACATGTGCAGGATCGTGAACGTACTTCCGAAATATCGATACATGAAATACATCGTGTACGCTTGTCAAACTAGGTGGTAACGCCAACCTGTAAGCTTCCTCCCCGATCCTTTCCAGAATCTCAAAAGTACCGATGAACCGCGGCTTCAGTTTTTCCTTCACTCCAAACCGGAACGTTCCCTTGGATGATGAGACTTTTAGAAAAATAAGGTCTCCTACTTCAAAGTTTAATTCTATCCTCCTCCTATCTGCATAGCTTTTCTGTCTACTTTGACCAATCTTCAGATTATCATGGATCAGCTTAATTTTTTTCACTGTTTTCTTCACAATCTTTGGGCCCAAAATCTTTTTATCTCCAGTTTCCTCCCAATGAATCCGCGACCTGCATTTTCTCCCATACAACGCCTCAAAATGTGTTATGCCGATACTAACCTGATAACTATTATTATAAGCAAATTCAGCCAGCACTAGTTAAGTGTCCCAAGTTTCTTTCATCTCTAAAACAGAGAACCTTAACATATCCTCAAAAATCTGAATGGTATGCTCAGATTGGCCATTGGTTTTGGGGTGATACGCAGTACTAAATTACTCTATCCCTAATTTCCTATTCAAACTTTTCCAAAACTTCAAGACAAAATGGGGATCTCTATTAGATACAATGGAGGCAGGAACTATATGAAACCTCACGATCTTGTTCATATATAACTGAGCCAACCTATCATGTGAATAGGTCATCCTGATCGTCAAGAAGTGGGCTGATTTTGTCAGCCAATCAACTATAACCCAAACAGCGTCATGATTGCTAGTAGTCCTTGGTAAACTCGATACAAAATCCATAACAATATCTTCCCATTTTCAACATGGGATCGGCATAGGCTGTAACAATCCAGAAGGCTTCCTCCTCTTAGCTTTCAGTTTTTAACACACCAGGTATTTCTCCACATAATCCATAATATCTCTCTTTATGTTCCTCTATCAGAAGGTTTTTTTCAGATCTTGATACATTTTATTTATCCCATGGTGAATCGTATACCGAGACCGGTGAGCCTCCTTTAAAATATTCTCCTTCAATTCTCTATCATCCGGTACACATAATCGGTTTCTAAATCTCAACACTCCATCAGTCTAGACATTAAAATCAGCTCGAGATTCCTTATTCAGATCACTTACAACATCCATAAGGAATGGATGCACTTGCTTTTCTTTAACTTCGTTGATTACTTCCGGTTGGATCTGAAGATACGACAGGAGTATTCTATTACCTTTAGCATAACGTTGGATGTTACATTGTTTCAGGTAATCTATCGTTTCCATCTGCTTGATTTATAGTTGAGCCACATACCCCGATCGGTGACTCAATGCTTCTGCAACTACATTGGCCTTCTCTAGCTTATACTATATCTCACAATCATAATCCTTTAAGAAATTCAACCATCTCCTTTGCTTCATGTTAGGTTCCTTTTGTGAAAACAGGTACTTTAAACCTTATGATTAGAATACATAAGGAACTTTTCACTATACAAATAATGTCTCTAAATTTTCAAGGTAAAAACAATAGCAGCAAGTTCCAGATCATGAGTGCGGTAGTTCTTCTCATGCACTTTCCGTTGCCTAGATTCATAAGCTACAACTTTACCCTGCCGCATCAATACGCATCCTAGACCCGCCTTAGAGGCGTTGCAGTACACCTCAAAGCCTCCTAAACCCTCTGAAATAATCAATACTGGAGCGGTAGTCAAGCGATCCTTTAGTTTCTAAAAGCTCAGATCACACTCTTCAATCCATATAAACTTAGCCTTCTTCTTCAGCAATTGAGTCAGAGGTATAGCAATTTGTGAGAAATTCTCTATAGAAAGCCTGTAATAACCCGCCATGCCCAGAAAGATCCTAACCTCAGTAACAGAAGCCGGCCTACTCCAATTTGTAACAACCTCTACTTTTCTTGGATCCATAGAAATACCACCATTAGAAATTACATGTCCTAAAAACATCACATTCTCTAGTCAGAATTCACATTTACTCAACTCAGCATAAACTTTTTCCTCGTAGAGCACTTGAAGTACTATCCTCAAATGAATCTAGTGTTCCTTATAATTCTTTGAATAAATCAGGATATCATCAATAAATACCACCACAAATTTATCCAAGTACGACCTGAACACCCTATTCATCAGATCCATAAAAACAGTTGGAGCATTCGTAAGGTCAAAAGGCATAACAATGAACTCATAATGGCCATAACGTGTCCGAAAAGTAGCCTTAGCCACGTCTTCTAACTTGATCCTCAATTGATAATAACCGGACCTCAAATCGATCTTTGAGAACATCCGAGATCCTTGCAACTAATCAAATAAATCATCAATATGCGGTAGAGGATACTTATTCTTAATCGTGATTTTATTCTCATGATAATCAACACACAGCCGCAAAGACCAATCTTTCTTCATCACGAATAATACCGGTGCACCCCAAGGAGATACACTCAGTCTAATAAAGTCATTATCTAACAGCGCCTGTAATTCTAATTTTAACTCCTTCAATTTAGCCGGAGCCATACAATAAGGGGCCTTAGAAATTGGACTAACACCAGGAACAATAGTAATTTCAAACTCAATCTCCCGATGTGGATGTAATCCAGGTAACTCCTCTAAAAATACATCCTCAAAATTACAGACAATTAGAATATCCTTAGCCGGCACACTATGCCTCCCAATAGTGCGGTCATATACCAAGTAAGCTTTACATCCACTTTTTATCAAATGCTTAGCATGCAAAGTAGAGATTAATACAAGCACCCCCCTTTTTTCTAATGCCTTGAAAGAAAAAGGGTTCCATCCCAGGAATATTAAAACAAACCCTCTTCAGAAAACAGTCAATATTGGCATGATATTTGGCCAGCTAGTCCATCCCTAAATCACTCATGTTTAACAACACAAAATTCACAACCAAATATTTCCTATTCACCTCAACTATACATCCAGGATACACAACATCCGTAATTACAGGGAACCCAGTAGGAGTATACATAGACAATTCACAATCAAAAATATACGGGGCAGATACAATGTAGCATACAAATCGTAGAGAAATAAAGTAGTGGGTAGATCCTGAGTCAAACAATATAGATGCAGAAACTCCACAAATAGAAGAGTACCTTCCACGACATTTGGAGATGCCTCCGGGTCCTAAACAGTCACTACGAAGGCCTTTGCTGGGGTAGTAGCTTTCTTTCCTTCTAGCCTCGGAAGTAATGGACAGTCTTTGATCTGGTGGCCCTACTGTCCAAATCTGAAACATGCTTCCGATACCTTACGGCAAGCTTTCCCCGGTTGTCTCCACCCACAGAAGGTACAATCTTTAGTCGATACTCCCGAACCGGTCATTAACTGAGCCGGTACAACACTTTTTCCCTTGTCAACTATCTTGGTCCTCTTGGACGGTCCAGAAGATCCCACAGTAGATCCAGTATAATTTTCGCCTGGCTAGCAGTCCTCTTTGCATAAAATCTCTCCGTCTCTACTTCTTTCTCATAGATCGCTGCCCTATGTAGAATTTCAGTATAAGTTTGGAGTTTCAGAATTGATAGCAACTTCCTAATGTCATCCCGTAGCCATTGTTAGAACTTCTTCGCCTTTCTCTGCTCATCCTCTACATAGAAGGGTGCAAAATGGGATAATTCAGTAAATCTGGCATCGTACTCCTTCACAGTCATATTTCCCTGTCTCAGTCTCATAAACTCATGCTCTTTCTAAACTCGAAGGTCGAATGGGAAGTATTTCTCCATAAACGTATCCTCAAATATTTCCAAAGTGATGGCATCATCGGGCATTCCCAATGCTCTCTTCTGCATGTTCCACTAGCTATCAACTTCACCCTGCAATTTATCTACCGCGAAGGTGACCTTCTCCCGATCGGTACATCCAATCATATCGAATATCTTCTTCATCCTTTTTAGCCACACATCCGCTTCTGCCGGATCAAGCTTTCCTAGGAAGTCCGGTGCTTGCTCCGCTGTGAATCTATCATAAGTAGTAGGAGCAAGAAGGGCCAGAGCTGGCTCGGGTGCAGGGACCGGAGCCATGCGTCTCTACTCGATAAATTCTACTACATTGGTTATTCTCTCCAACAGATCAATATAAGCAGTCTCTCTATCATATGGCGTATTAGCACCACCACGGTCATTTCTTCTACCCCTTCTACTCGTCATCCTATAATCAAGACAAATACAATGTTATATTCCCAAGAAATCAGTGGAAGGAAAAAGAAATATTCAACAGTTCAATGAAATTTAAACCTAGCCTAAGAACCAATCTCTTAAGAGTTCTAGTTGCTTTAACTTTCTCAACCTATTCCTACAGGAATTCAGCACAGTGATTCAACCCCATGCTTCCACTTTTCAATCAATTAATTCCTAAGATATCTCAATTTTTTGATACTAATTGTGACGGAACGGATTTTTTTTTCTCAGAAACTTCCGTCAAGATAGAGACAAGATTTAGGACCAAAATATAAAATATAACTTCTGCAGAAATTTCAGTAGTGTCTCCTTTGTAATTGGATAAAAATCTAAAAATACAACTTGTACAAAACTTGTATAGTCAACCAGTACAAGCATACAACTATCTATTTATACAATAACTTTTCTACAACACGCTTTCACAGGACCACAGATGTCATTCATAGCATTAATCTATCAAATTATCTACTACATTAACAGTTCATGAGTGAGATGCCATCTAGGACTTGTATAGAATATCCAGAAGTATAGAGCGGAAGCTAAACTATTAACCTTGTAGAAGTATAGTTTTTCTTTTATCATCGCATACATCATATGTATTTCTATACAAAATTCATATATAAATATCCATAGAAATAAAATCCATATACAAAATCACATAATAAGTCAAGTCTTTACATCCAACTGATTCTCCAAAATGGTTTTAAAATGCTTCAGATCCTCAAAATTCTTCAGAAGATACTTTAAGTCACTCTTTCTTGTTAGGTATTAGCTTTATAGTCTCATCTAGAGAAAAAAAAATAGTAAAATAGTGAGCCAAGCCCTAATAAGGTACATGCAGATATGTAATAAATTAGTTATGCAGAACAATTGAGAAACCATACAAAAACAAAACGGTTAAGCAAAATAGAACATAGAAAACAAAAAAAGCATATTTAAACTCAAAAATCAAAGATTAGTGCAATTCAAAAAGCAGAATCAAAAAGTAGAGTCAGAAACTTTCTTTTTTATATCAGTACAAAACAGTAATTGGTACAGAATAGTAAAGAACAGAACAGTGGTAAAGAACATAATAGTAACGAACCATGCCAATAGAACCTACTAGTTGAGAGGGCAAATGCTCTAGGATAGATTGTGTACATCTTCTCACAATCAAAGGCTATAAATAGAAATAGAAGATCCTGTCCCATGAGATCAGTACAGTTGTGCCTCCCGAAGGTAGGCCAGAACCAGAATCTTTCCTCCTGACCGTAACGCCCTGAGGAAGGGCGGACCATATATAACTCCATGGACAGAGTTATTTTTTGATCACCACCATAACGCTCTAAAGCATACCGGAGAACCTAACCTGACTGTAATCAGTTTTGGGTTCTAAATAATAGTATCAGAAATAACTTCTTAACTGAAAACCTTCTTTCATATTAGAGTTTCACAATTACCCTTCGGTTAACTTCAGAATGTTCAGAATACACAGTAACGGTCTAAAAACCCTTCAATTTTACTTCAAAAGTGCACGATGATTTATCTGTATAAGTCTGTATAAAATTTTTGAAAACAAATTATACCATGAGCTTCATTTCGGTACCAATTAACTTTTATACAACAGAAATTACGGTTAAAATCATTAAAACCCCTTCATTTTCGTATCTAGGGCTTTGCCAAAACTTCCAGACTCAAATCGAACACCAAACATGTATTTATTCATGAAATCAACGCCATAAATCCAAAATACATATACTAAATCATACAATTTAACAAAAAATTCCTAATATTTTCGAGTTAGGGTTTCATCACATACTTCCGGAACTTAAACGAACACCAATTACATACTTGTTCATGAAATCGAAGCCAAATCTTGCAATACACATGAGTAAACAAAAAATCTAACTGAACAATCGAGGAAAACATGCTTCATTTTCTTTAAACATGCAACAATATAATTTTAGAGCATTTTCATCGATCTTGAAACAAGAGAAAATGGTAAAAATGGAAAACAACGTCCGAGATACACTTGCTTGAGCCCGATCTACCATTATTTTTACTCGGAGTGGATTGAAACGAATGATTTCCCCTTTTTCCTCTTCTCTTCTCCCTCCTCTTCCTTCATGCTTCAGCTGCTTACCCCTTCTCCCTTTTCGCTTCCCTTTATAACAAAAACGAAATCAAAATGCGGACAAAAATTGTGACCACGCTCAAGCGCGTGGCGAGCGCACGGCAAGCACACTTCATTCTGCCAGTGTCCGCTCGAGCACCCAGTGAGCACTCGGCGAGCGCGGGGCCTCTGCCAGGGGCTCGTTCGAGCGCACCTGGTGCACTACGAGCGGCTATGCACTGGATTTTGCGCTCATTGTCGTGCCTCGAGCATGCAACAGGTGCAACCCTACTGCTTGCTGAACTCGAGTGTTTTTCAACTTTTTACTTTCAACCCTCATTTTTCAATACATGATTTGCCTCTTATAAATTATCTTCATTTTAATTATTCCCATTTATCATATTTTTGGGTCCGGGGCCTCACACAAAATGCTCGTTGTGATGCGAGCACTTACCAAATGATTTCTTCAAGACAAATTTTTGAGGAGTTGACACTGAAAAAAACAAAGGCATGAAAACAAGACAAATTGGTAAAGGTACATCATAGTGCAACCAAACGGCTCAACCCAATGGCAACCCATGGGAAGCCGACACAACAAGGCAATCCAACAGCAGCCCAACGGTAACAGAGCAACCCAACTGCGCAAACCAATGACAATAGTGCGCCTTTGGAACAACCCAATGGCACAGCACAACGGCAACAGTGTGACCCAACTGCCTAACTCAATGACAACAGTGCCGTTGGCACAACCCAACGGCGACTTCACATTGGGCACAACAGTGCAACTCAACGGGAAACAAGGCATATAGTCACAATGCCATGAATGGGAAACACGAGGGCACACCAAAGCAGCGCCATTGGTGCAATAGTAGTTACCGATAACCGCTATTAATGGTGACAAGAGGGGCAAGAAAAAAAGGCAAGGAGGGAAGAGAAATTACCTGAAATGTGGCCAATGTCTGATCTGTAGGACAACATGTTGAGGGGCAAGAAGGAAGGAAAATCGACGAGCGGCGCAAGGAAGGAGACTATGGAAGAGAGAGAGAGAGAGAGAAATAGAGTGCCCAAAGAGAGTGTTTTTGTTTTTGATTTATTTAGTTATTTGTTTTTGTTTGTAAAAGGCTCGTGTTTTGGTTTTTTTCTTATTAAAATGAAGATAAATCATTTCTTGGGAAGAGAACAAATACTAATGGCTGTTCTCAAGAATTCAAAATGCATACTATCCAAGGGTTTAGTGAGGATGTCGGCTAGTTGATTTTCGGTCAACATACGTTCAACAGAGATGATACGAGTTTCCATGAGCTCATGAATGAAATAATGCTAAATATCAATATATTTGGTTTCGGAATACTGAACAGGATTTTTAAAAATATTAATAGTTCTGGTATTGTCACAGTAAATGGTCGTAGTGTCTTGAACAATACCGTAATCAAGAAGCATTTGTTTTTTCCACAGGAGTTGCATGCAGTAGTTGCCTGCGGCAATGTATTCGGCTTCCACAGTAGACAATGAGATGAAATTTTATTTATTGCTCATCCAAGCCACCAGGTTGGATCCAACATAGAAACATCCACCGGATGTGCCTTTTCAATCATCAACATTTCCAACCCAATCGGTATCGGAATATCTAGCCTAGGTAAAATTGGAGTCTTTAGAGAAGAAAATCCCATAATCAAAAGTCCCTTTGATTTAGCAAATGTATGCTTAACTGCACTCAAATGGGATTCTTTTGGATCAAATTGGCGCAGGCACCGACACTAAATACAATATCAGGTCAGCTAGCAGTAAAGTACAGAAGACTACCGATCATACTTCTATAGAGAGTTGGATCGACGCTCATTCCTACAAGATCACGATCCAATTTTTATGAAGTGCTCGTGGGAGACCGAGTGTGTTTGGAATTATCAAGATTGAAAGGTTTTGCAAGGTCTTGGCAAATTTGGCTTGAGATATAAAACTACCGTAAGACAGTTGCTGAATTTGCAACCCGAGAAAATATGTAAGCTCTCCTACTATACTCATTTTGAATTTTGAGGCCATACAATCAACAAACGAATGAGCATGGGAGTCAACGGTAACACCAAATACAATGTCATCAATATAAATTTGGGCTACTAGTATATAATTTTTTGATCATTTTTACAAATAAAGTTTTATCGACACTACCCCGAACAAACCCATGGTCACCAGGTACGAGGTGAGACGCTCGTACCAAACTCGAGGAGCTTGTTTAAGACCATATAGGGCCTTTTTAAGTTTGTGCACATGGTTTGAAAATGCAGTATTTACAAATCCCTTTGGTTACTCAACATATACTTTCTTTTGAATGATACCATTTGGGAAGACACTTTTCACTTCCATTTGATAAAATTTAAAACTCATGTTACAAGCAATAGACAGAAGGATACAAATAGATTCAAGACCAGCCACGGGAGCAAAAGTCTCGTCATAATCAATACCCTCCACTTGTGTATTTCCTTGAGCAACAAGGCAAACTTTATTTCGGTTAATATTCTCATTTTCATCAGTTTTATTTTTCAAGATCCATTCGGTCCCGATGACATTTGTATGTGTAGGTTGGGGAACCAAGGTCCATACGTCATTCCTTACAAATTGATTTAATTTTTCATGCATGGCATTTGTCCAGCACTCATCGGACAAGGCCTATTCTACCTTTTTAGGTTCGATGTGAGAAACATAATAGGTATAGACGAGTAGGTTTAGAACACGGTTGTACAGTCTTATACCTTCACTAAAGTCGTCTAACATAAGGTCTTTTAGATGATTTAATTTTACTCTGACAGATGGTTCCTTTATAGAAATAACATTACGAGTCTCTTGTGATATATCAGGAAATGTTGAATCAAGTGAAGATTTGACTTGATCATCCTCTTTTTCAGAACAATCACGGACTTCAGGATGCTTATGAGGAACATCATTCACAACAACATTAATAGATCTATAATGGTTTGAGTGTAAAAATTGTAAACCCGATAGGCTCGACTAGTTAGAAAATATCCCAAGAACATCCTTTCATCACTTTTTGAGTCAAATTTGCTTAGATTTTTCTTATCACGTAAAATAAAGAATTGACTACTGAAGATGTGAAAAAACTTAATGTTGGGCTTCTTGCCTCTTTAAAGTTCATATGAAGTTTTTTATATCTCGGGTCTTAAGTAGACCCAGTTGATTATATGACAAGCCGTGCTCACGACCTCGCCCCAAAAGTGCATTGCGACATTCTTACATTGCATCATAGTTCTGGCCATTTATTAAATAACCCGATTTTTTCATTCTACAATACCATTTTGTTGAGGGGTGATAGGAGATGAGAATTCATGGTAAATTCCTTCATCATAAAAATTTTCAAAACTAGAATTTTTGAATTCCTTTCTATAGTCACTACAGATTCTCACGATAGAAGTTCCTTTTTCATTAGTGAGTTTTTTACATAATTTTTACGTGATCAAATGTATCAGACTTTTCTCGGATAAGGTATATCCAAGAATATCTAGAAAAGTTATCGACAACCATTAAAATATATTTTTTCCCCTAAACTTTCAGTTCTTGATAGCCCCATAAGGTCCATATGAATCAGTTTTAGGGGACGCAATGTGTGAATGTTATTAAAAGATGAGTGACTCGATCTAATTTATTTTTCTAGTTGACAAGGGCCACACACATGATATTTGACATTTAGCAATTTAGGAAGTCCTTCAACACAACTTTCCTCAAAATTTTGGATAGGATTTTAAAATTTAAGTGGTCAAGGCATTGATACCACAATTCTGTAGAATTAATTTTAGAAGAGTTGCACTCCAGAATATTGTTTGGCTGATACCATAGAGATTGTTGGGAGTTCTCTTGCCCTATAAGACATCAAGCCACTTATGTCGTAGATGCAGCATTTATGTTGAAAAAATCAGACTTCAAAGTTTTCATCACAGAATTGACTAATATTTAAGAGGTTCAATTTTAATACAGGACATACAAGATATCACAAAGCTTTGCGAGACCAGAAATACATATCAGACCCCAACCAAGAATGGGAGCTCTGTCACGGCCCAGATTCTAAATCATAGAAAGTCCCAGTCATTAAATTAATATAATGTTGGAGTAAAAGAGTAAAAGGAAGTTATCTGGTCAACGACAATTGACCGAAAAATATGATGAGAAAATTAATTCGGTCAATGCCTGTTGACTGAAAAACGTGAGGAAAAATTTAACCGGTCAACGCTAGTTGATCGGAAATGTGAAGGAAAGCTTATTCGGTCAACATCCGTTGACCGGAAGGGAAGGAGGCTGGAAGTGTTAAAGCCATGAAGGCCGGCCGTCGTGTAACCAAATAAGGCGGTCAACGCAACCTTGACTAAGTTCTAAATAGGCATAATTTCGGAAACCATAAACAATGATTTCTAGAGACCTTGATCTCCGGAATATAAGAAGAAACAACGATTTTCAGAAACCTTGATCTCTGGAAGATAAGAGGGAGCAGTAAATTCTGGAGATGTTTGGAGACTAAAGTTTTCGGAGACCTTTGGATGATCTCCGAAGACGTTGAAATTTGGAGGATGAAGTTTCCGGAGACCTCGATCTCCGGAGACGATTGAAGTTTGGAGACTTGGGAATTTAAAGAATAAAGTTTTCGGAGACCTTGATCTCTGGAGGCGCTAAAGTTTAGAGGCTAAAGTTTCCAGAGACCTTGATCTCCGGAGACATTGTTATTAAAGGCTAAAATTTCGGAGACCTTAATCTCCGGAGACGGTAAAGGGAGAGACTTCCAGAGACAATTAAAGAGTTTTTCAGAGAATTTTCCGAGGCCATTGAGGAGTCTCCGGAGACGGTTTTTCCGAGAAGATTGATTAGTTCTCCGGAGACGGTGAATGAGTGCTTTTCAGAGGCCATTAAGGAGGCTTCCGGAAACAATGAACGCAATTTCCAGTGACCTTTGGTAGGAACCCGGAGACCACTTTTCCAAAGGTCTTTGATAGGCTTCCGGAGACCATTTTTGGAGACCTTTTCTGGAGGCTATTTAGACGGCTTCCAGAGACGATGAATGTGATCTTAGAAGATGTGAATGGAAACTTATCTGGTCAACGCCAGTTGACCAAAAATAATAATGGACCCTTTATAAAATGTAAGGACACGATGACTATGCCTAAGTAGGTGATCACTCCCAGCCATCCTGCTGACCTTCTAGGAAGGCATGGAGAACTAGTAAAGAAGTACAAGTGGTTGACCTGTCCTACCTACTACTATCAGACCAAAGGTCTATAAATACGGAACTAGAGAATTTTAGGAAACGTTGAGGGAAAGCTCTCGGCTAAGCTCTTTGGTGGAAGAACCAAGAAAGAATTCTACGCCGGCTCTAAGTTAGGAGATTCAGGCAAGCGTACTCCCGGTTTTTAAGTTCATAATTTAATGCAAGTGTACTCACCGTTTTAAATTCATATTTTAATACAAGTATATCATGCCTATTTGCCTAGCTAATGATGTTCGGTTATTTCATGATGTTCGAATGCATGAAGTTTGATTATTGCATCATTTAAATGATGATCAGTTATTTGTTTATGAAAAAGTACCGGTTACTTCATGATGTTTGGATGTTTACTTAAACGCATAAAGTCTGGCCATGATCATGTTTTAAGATGTCCGGTTATTGCATGTGTAAAATGACTCAGACTTTTTGATAAAAAGAACTCCAGCTTTTGTTAGAGGACCTCCGGCATTTGATGAAGACGATGCCCGATTTTAAGACATTGAAAGAAAGACCACATGGTGTCTGATTAATTGCATTATTTGACTTTGGATTTTCGAAAAAGCATGATTTACGAAACTAAGTGTTTGATGGCTAAGTAGCTGCAGGCCTCAAATGTAACTGTTATTGAGATATGATGGTCGAGAGCTGCAAACCTTAAATGTAGCTGTTTGATTGGTCATGACTATAGACCTCAAATGTAGCATTATGGAATTTGATGATTCAAAGGGTCGAGACTACAGACCTTAAATGTAGCCGTTATTGAGATATGATGGTCAAGAGTTGCAGACCTTAAATGTAGCCGGTTTTCGACAAAAATAAATTTGGAAACAGAAGCATGTTTTTGAAAATCAAATTGTATAAGAATGACTTTGGAATCTGTTGCATTAACTCCGACCATGTTTTATGAAACTGCATGCATATACACCTTTATTGCATTTTGTCTGTTTGCCTCACTGTTCATGGCTATGCATGATTCATGCATGAGTACCTTGCTGGGCTCTCTAGCTCACCCCTTCTATTTTTTAGATGATGATGATGATGACGAGTTTATACCGGACAAAAAAGAATGAGGTCCGATGGACTAGATAGGCATGATAGCTGGCTGGAATTTGAGTGGCGAAGGAGCAAAATTGATGTTTTCGCTTTTTATGTTTTGAAAAAGATTTGTAAAAACTTCCGTTGATAGAAGTTAATGAATGTTAGTATGCTTCCGCACGCTATTATGGTTTAAGTGATTTGTGAATTCCTAGTGGCATCTCAGTTTATTTCTAGACCTTCATGTCCGACCGACCTTGTCTTGGCCGGTCAAGAGAGAACCTACGACCCCCTGGCCGTCAACTCACGAAGTTGGGCCTTACGCAATCCGGTGCACGCGATGTAAAGTATATATAAAAGAAAAGAAAAAAAAAATTTAAGTCCACCTTTTTAACTAGAGTATATGATCTGTTTCAATCGATGGGCGGCCGCATGCGGTGGAATGTGGCCGGTCCATCACAAGCTGTAACGCCATCACCAAAGGCAACTGTCCCATCAAGATGGTTCGACAATGAGGAAAACATGACTTTATTTCTACACGTGTCAAGAGCATCTACTATCTAAGTACAACAAAGACTGATTCTGGGCTTTCAACGCACTGTGAGCAACATTATATGAATAAGTTTTAGAAAAGTTGTTTAGCTCACTTTTCTTAATCCATATTTTTTTCTAAATTTACTTTCTAATTCAACATTTTTACTTATTCATTCAATTGTTGAATATGATTCACAAATTTGTTCATTTTTGTTTCTTGTCTTTAATTGTATAGAAAATTCATGGTATAGTAACGGGGACGAATGTAACCAATTTTTTCACATGCATGGCAAGTAGGCACAAACTTAGGTATGGAAGGGAAATTCCTTGATCTTTGGTTGAAATAGGTATTTGCTTTTGTTGATTGGTGAGGTTTAATGGATTTATTCATGACCTTTTGGCTATTTAGATTAGACAAGGGATTTGAGTCAAATCTTTTCGCCACATATTGAGGCACTGACTTAGTAATTTTAGATGTGTTAATATTTTTGTATGAAATTTTTGTGGCGGGAACAAAGATAATTTTAGGTTGCGAGCTGTGTTGTAAAATATTCTCAACATAACCCAAACTCTTTTTATTTCTAGCAACTTTCCCAAGATTCAACAGGTGATCAAGTTTTTGTGTTCCACTTAAAATTTTTTTCATATCATTCTTAGTGTTTTCAGCTCCAACTGTAGGAATTTAATTTTAGTGATTAAGGAGTTATTTCGCATTTTTAGTTCACGATGTATAATAGTGGCACTATTTATTTTGGTCATAACTTCTGCTTTTTCTTTTTCTAATTTGATGAGTTTACTGTTTAAGGTTTTATTTATTTTCTTTAGTTTTAAGTATTTCCTAAAAAGTTTGTCATATACTTCTTGAAACCCATCAAATTCGTTATCAGATTCTTCATTGAAAGAATTTGATTGTTCAAGCAACGTACTAGTGGCTTCATCAGCACTAATAATAGATGTTTTAAAAGCCATATAATATATTTTATCATCTTCTGAGAATTTTTCATTGTGATTTTCATCATCTTCATCGTTTGTTAAAGATACATTTAAAACTTTTCCTTTCTGACGTTTAAATTAGGACACTCAATCCAGATATGATCGAAATCGTGGCATTCATGGCATTGGATTCCTTGGGATTTTTTATTTTTGGAGTATTTATTTTTCTTTTTCTCTTTCTTAGTTAAGGTATAAAATAAATCATTTCCTTTGGAGGATCATTTGTTATTCTTATTTTTAAAAAAATTTTTAAATTTTTTTACAAATATGGCAAAGTCCTCATCACTATATCACTTTTCGTCTGAGCAACGATCTCTCTCTTCATTTACAACTTTCAAGACAATTGATTTATTTTTTTTACTGGGAAAGTGTAAGATCTCAAAATCGAAAAAAGAGCTTAAAATCGGAATAAAATATTAAAACCAAGAGTATATTTTTGTTTTCAATATAAAAACTGAAAGAAGACTGAAAGCCGGAGTAAAAATGTCAAAAATAAAATCCGGAGGCTGGACTGGCTTTATACCTCTCAATATCGAAATGGCCTTATGCCACTTAAAATCGGAGAAGCTTGTGCCACGGAAGGCCGGCCTACTTGAAGTCCGGAATAGATGACAAGAAAAGGTTGACCGAAATTTGTAATGTTGATCGGAATTTATAAGGTTGACTGGCCTTTAGAATGTTGACCGGCTTTTAGAATGCTGACTGGCCTTGAGAAGGGTTGATCGGTCTTGAATAAAAGAAGTGAAACGATGGCCGACTCTGATCATTGACCAAATAGTTGACCGGAATAAATTATGGGCAACTAAAGATAAGGATCAACTTTACTGATTAGTTAGAACCCAACTAGATCCCACTAAATGAAGTAAGTGAACCATCCCGTTGATCGTCTGAAAAGATGTACCAATGTAAGTAATTTAAACTACTTACTTTCACCTAACCTCTGAGAAGAAGTACCAAGTAGGTAGTTTACCCCCACTTACTCCACCTAACCCCTCCTCTATATATACTCAGTTTCGGTCGAAGAAGCAAGTATGAGCGCCGGCAAGTAGGAACAGTAAGGAGTAGAGAATGAGAGAAAGCTTCAAGTCTGTAGAAGTGGATAGACGACTGTCAGGCAAGTGTACACTCTGTTTTTAACTTCAGAATATTGCAAGTGTATTTCGAACGATCACTCTTTTTAAATTCGTTTGCAAGTGTGCCCCAATTTTTAAAGTTTATGCTTTGCAAATAAACTTCCGTCTCCAAAGTTCCAACTTTAAAAACTGCCAATTTTTCCTTCCAATTGAGATTAAATACATGCCGTTTTAATTACTGTTTGATAAGCTGTATTCTAGTTTGAATTCATACTTTATGCCTTCTGTCCTCTACTTTTTACTAAACTCATGTTTAAATTAGAGTACATGAAAATGAAAAAATAGACGGGCTTGTATGTCACTTGCATTTGAAACCGGCCTTGATTTGTAAAATAATTGAAACCGCCTGTATAATATAATTTGAAACCAGCTGAAGTAAATATTGAAACCAGCCTTGGATTATAATTAAAACCGGCATTTGTATTGCAAATTTGAAACCGGCATTTGTATTGTAAATTTTGAGACCGGCCTTGTATTATAATTAAAACCGGCATTTGTATTGTAAATTTGAAACCGGCATTTGCATTGTAAATTTTGAGACCAACCTTGTATTATAATTGAAACCGGTATTTGTATTGTAAATTTAAAACTGACATTTACATTATAATTGAAACCGGCATTGTATTATAATTAAAACCAACATTTGTATTGTAAATTTGAAACCGGCATTTACATTATAAATTTTGAGACCGGCCTTGTATTATAATTGAAACCGGCATTTATATTGCAAATTTAAAAACAGCATTTGCATTGTGATTTTAAAACCGGCCTTGTAATATAAATTTAAAACCGGCCTTGTAGTGTGATTTTAAAACCGGCCTTGTGATATGGCCGTCCGAAATAAACAAAGAAAATGTGAACCGGCTTTATGATAAGACAAATAAGTTCGGACCTTAGTATTGGGGATAAGGTTCTCCGGCATGCCTTAGGACTTTATGGTAATAATTGAGGATAACGAAAGTGAGAGCCGTCTTCGGGGCTTTGTACAAGGAGGTAGTGATAGCCGTCATCGGGGCTTTGTACAAGGAGGAAGTGAGAGCCGTCCTCGGGGCTTTGTACAATGAGGTATTGCCGTGATTGTGAGGAGATGTGTACAATTATCATCGATTAAAGCCCCCTTCCACTAAGTAGAAACCTTACCAATAAAAGAGGATTTCTATATTGTAACCGGCCTTATTTTATATTCTAATATTAACTGTTCCGACTTTCTAATCGACTTTTGTATAATCCGGCCAATTGTTACCTTATGATATTTATATTGCATGATTACCTACATTGACCATTTTAGTGTTCTGTAAGATTCCGACTGAATGATACCTTGTATATGTATCTGTAACTGTTGACAGCACAAACATTTTATGAAAAATCTGCATGTACCTTATTGAGCTCCAATTCACTGTTTTCTATTTTTTCCCCTCAGATGAAATTTTAGAACTCGTGTATGATGAGATGGAGTGACTAGAGCTTATCTGAAGGATTTAGAAGCATACCTTTTGGAAGACCGCCACAAAAGAAGCAGTTAATGTAATGATCTATTAGAATTGACGAACTTTTATAATTAGACATTTATGGCTTTATATTCAGGAATGAATTTTATGGGAATGAATATGAATGCTTTATCAGGATATTAGATTGACTTTCGCTATATGTTTGATGACTAAAGTGTATGAGTCCTAGATGGTATCTGTGATCCTGTGATTAGAAAGCTCGATCGGTCCGAACCGGACCACCGAAACTTTGGTGACAGTTCTGGGAGGTCGCTAGCGGAATGAAAAAAAAATCTGTTCCATCACATTTGGTATCAGATAGATGAGATGCCTTAGGAATTGATCGATTAAAATACGGAAGCATAGGTTTGACTCTTAATACTGAATCTTTGAAAGAAGTAGGCCAAGGATAACTTGGACAATTAGAGTCCTTAGGAAACTTGGCTTCTATACTAAGTACAATTTTATTGGGAATGAAGGATACTTCCTTTTTTTGAGATTATTATATTGTGCCTGTCTTGATTTTAGGATGGCTAGTGGAAGAGGAAGAAGAAATGGTCGTAACACACCCTATAACTGGGAGGCCGCTTATATAGACTTGTTGGAAAGAATGACCACCGTGGTGTAATCCGTCGAGCATAGGCATATGGCTCCAGTTCCTGCGACTGAGCTAGCTCCGGCCATCCTAACTCCAACCACGTATGATCATGGCAGAGTGAGCGCCAGGCTTTTTGGGGAAACCCGATCCAATAGAAGCTGATATTTGGCATAAGAGGATGAAGAAAATATTTACAGTGATTGGGTGTACAGACCAGGAGAAGGTCACCTTCGTCGTGTATAAATTGGAGGGCGAAACAGACAGCTGGTGGGGCATGAAGAAGAGAGCACTAGGAATACCCAACAAGATGATCACTTGGGATATATTCGAGGAAGCTTTTCTGGAGAAATACTTTCCATCAAGTCTTCGGGATCAAAAAGAGATGGAGTTTATGAGATTAAGGCAAGGAAGCATGACGATGACTGAGTATGATACTAAATTCACTGAACTGTCCCGATTCTCACTTTATTATATAGAAGACGAATTAAGAAAGGCGAAGAAATTTCAGCAAGGACTGTGGGATGATATTCGAAAGTAACTGTCCACATTAAGACTCGAGACGTATGCCGATATACTAGACAAGGAGGTCATTTACAAACAAGAGGTGGAGATTGAGAAATTCTACGCTAAGAGGGCAGCTAGACGGACAGGTGTTGGTGGCTGATCTACTGGGGGATCTTTTGGGTCCTCCAAGAAGACGAGGATGACTGAGAAAGGGAAGGGTGTTGCGCTGGCTCAGTCAATGGCTGATTCTAGGGCATCGACTGCACACTGCACGTCCTGTGGGAAGATACATTAGCGGCAGACGTGCCGCCAGGCAACAGGAGCTTGTTTCAAATGCGGACAGCAAGGCCATATGATCAAGGATTGCCCGAAACTAGAAGGGAGAAAGCCTACTGTTCCAGCTAAGGCCTTTGCAGTGGCTATTCAGGAGCCAAAGGTATCGCCAAATGTCGTGGAAGGTACTCTTCCTGTTTGTGGAGTTCCTGCATCTATCTTGTTTGACTTTGGGTCTATCCACTCTTTTGTTTCTCCATGATTTGCATGTCATATGGTTATTTCTCCTTGCATATTGGATTATGAATTATCGGTATGTACCCCTACTGGATTCCCCGTAGTCACTGATGTTATATATCCTGGATGCGTGATGGAAATAGATGGGAGATGTCTGGTTATGGATTTGGTATAACTAAACATGGGAGGTTTTGACGTGATTCTAGGGATGGATTGGCTGGCTAAGAATCATACCACCATAGATTGTTATAGGAAGAAGGTTTATTTTAGTATCACTGGGATGAAAACCTTTTTTTTTTAAAAGCATCAAGAAAAAGGAGATGCCTATAATAATCTCGGCTTTACATACTAAACATCTAGTAAAAAGCAGACGTAAAGCTTACTTGGCTTATACCTACCCCACTGGGAGTCATGAGGTGCCGGCTAAGGACATCCAAGTCGTCCGTGATTTTGAGAATGTATTTCCTAAGGAGTTGCCTTGATTGCCTCCGCATCGGAAGATTGAGTTTGAGATTTATATCGTTCCTGGTGTCGATCCAGTTTCTAAGACCCCTTATAGAATGGCTTCGGCTGAATTGAAGGAATTAAGGTTGCAATTATAGGAGCTGTTGGACAAAGGTTTTATTAGGCTAAGTGTGTTTCCTTGGGGAGCACCAGTTTTGTTTGTAAGAAAGAAGGATGGGTCATTGCAGCTATGTGTTGATTATCATGAGTTAAATAAAATCACGATCAAGAACAAATATCCTCTGCCGCGTATCGATAATTTGTTTGATCAATTGCAAGGATCCCGGGTGTTCTCAATGATCAATCTGAGGTCTAGTTATCATCAATTGAGGATTAAGCCAGAAAATGTGGCCAAAACTGCCTTCCGAACAAGATACGGCCACTATGAGTTTGTTGTTATGCCCTTTGGACTTACAAACGCCCCTGCTGCCTTTATGGATCTAATGAATAGAGTATTCAAGTAGTAACTGGATAAATTTGTGGTGATTTTTATCGATAATATTCTAATCTATTCCAAGAATTATGAGGAGCACGAAACACATCTGAGGATAGTACTTTAAGTGCTTCTTGAGGAAAAGTTGTACGCTAACTTAGAAAAATGTGAGTTCTGGTTGGAGAAGGTGATGTTCTTGGGACATGTGATTTTGGTGGTGGTATCTTTGTGGATCCAAAGAAAGTAGAAGCTGTTACTAATTAGAGTAAGCCAACTTTATAACAGAGATTAGAAGCTTTCTGGGCATGGCAAGTTACTACCGACGGTTTGTGAAAAATTTTTCACAAATTGCTATACCCCTGACTCGATTATTGAAAAAGGAAGTCGAATTTGAATGGATTAAGGAGTGTGATCACAGTTTTTAGGAACTGAAGGATCGCCTAACTACTGCTCTAGTATTAGTGATTCCAGAAGGATCAGGAGGTTATGTGGTGTATTGTGACGCTTCCAAAGTAGGCTTAGGATGTGTACTGATGCAGCACGGTAGGGTGGTAGTTTATGAGTTTAGGCAACTAGAGGTTCATGAAAAGAACTACCTTACCCATAACCTGGAGCTTACTGTCGTGGTGTTTTCTTTGAAAATTTAGAAATATTACTTGTACGGTGAAAAGTTTCTGGTATATTCAGATCACAAAAGCTTGAAGTTTTTTTCCTAAAAAGAGCTTAACATGAGGCAAAGGAGGTGGATCGACTTCTTAAATGACTACGACTGTGAGATACAATATAAGCCTGGAAAGGCTATTGTGGTTGCGGATGCTTTAAGTCGACGGTAGGATTTGTGGCTCAAATACAAATCAAACAGATAGAATTGTTAAACTATCTAAAGCAATGTATTGTCCAGCAATTTGCTAAGGGTAATAGGATGCTCTTATCCTATCTTCAAATCCAACTGGAGATTGTTAGTGAAATCAAGGAGAAGCAAGTCAATAATCCGTTCCTTATAGAAATTGCAAGTGACTTGAGTAAGGAATCCCGAGTTAATTTCAGTGTCCGAATGGATGGAGTATTGAGATTTAGAGATTGATTATGTGTGCCAGACGATAAGGAGTTGAAGAAGAAGATTCTAAAAGAAGCCCATCGACCTAGATATACCATTCACCTCAGAACAAATAAAATGTATCAAGACTTAAAAAAAACGTTCTGGTGGAGGAACATGAAGAGAGACATCATGGCCTATGTGGAGAAATGTCTCGTATGTTAACAGTTGAAGACCAAAAAGAGAAAACTGTCCCGGTTGTTACAACCGATGTCGATCCCTAGCTAGAAGTGGGAAGATATCGCTATGGATTTCGTATCAGGTCTGCCAATGATCCCAAGAAATCACGACGCCGTTTGGGTTATAGTTGACCGGCTGATAAAGTCAGCCCACTTCTTGGCAATCAGAACAACGTATTCACGTGATAGATTGGCTCAACTATATGTGAACGAGATCGTAAGACTACATGAAATTTCTGCCTCCATTGTATCTGATAGAGACCCCCATTTTGTCTCAAGGTCTTGGAAGAGTTTGCATAAGGAAATGGAGACTGAATTGAAATTCAGTACTACTTACCACCCTCAAACAGATAGCCAGTCTGAGCGTACTATCTAGATTCTTGAGGATATATTGAGGGTTTCTGTATTAGAAATGAAGGAAACTTGGGATACTTACCTAGTGCTGGTAGAGTTTACTTATAATAACAGTTATCAAGCTAGTATCAGTATAGCATCCTTTGAGACTCTGTATGGAAGAAAGTACAGGTCGCCAATTCACTAGGAGGAGACCGGAGATAAAAGGATTTTGGGTCCCAAAATCATAAAAGAAACAGATGACAAAATCAAATTGATCCATGGTAATTCGAGGGTCGCTCAAAGCAGACATAAAAGTTATGCGGATAGAATGAGGAAAGAATTAAACTTTGAGATAGGAGATTTTGTCTTTTTGAAAGTCTCCTCGTCCAAAGGAACGTCACGGTTTAGAGTGAAAAGAAAATTGAATCCACGATTTATTGGCCCTTTTGAAATTTTAGAAAAGATCGGAGATGTGGCATACAGATTAACACTACCGCCAAATTTGACGGAAGTGCATGACGTGTTCCATGTATCCATACTCCGGAAGTATGTTTATAACCCTACTCACGTGATTGAACTCGAACCCTTGAAAATCAACAAGGATGTATCCTATGTCAAGGAGCCACAACAAATTCTCAACTGGAAGGAGCAAAGGTTGTGTACGAGACAGTTCCTCTAGTAAAGGTGCTATGGAGGAATAACTCACCTGAAGAAGCTACATGGGAACAAGAAGAAGAAATCCGAAACAAGCATCCTCACTTATTTGTTTAAGATATGTAACCCCATCTAAATTTTGAGGACGAAATTTTTTAAGTAGGGGAGACTTGTGAGATCCTGAAATCGAAAAAAGAGCTTAAAATCGGAATAAAATATTAAAATTAAGAGTATATTTTTTTTTCAATATAAAAATCGGAAGAAGATTGAAATCCGGAGTAAAAATATCAAAAATGAAATCCGAAGGCCGGAGTGGCCTTATACCTTTCAATACCGGAATGGCCTTATGCCACTTAAAATCGGAGAAGCTTATGCCACGGAAGGCCGGACTATTTGAAGTTCGGAATAGATGACAAGAAAAGGTTGACCGAAATTTGTAATGTTGACTGAAATTTGTAAGGTTGACCGGCTTTTAGAATGCTGACCGGCCTTGAGAAGGGTTGACCGCTTTTGAATAAAAGAAGTGAAACAATGGCCGACTCTGAGACCAAAGAGTTGATCCGAATAAATTAAGGACAACTAAAGATAAGGACCAACTTTACTAATTAGTTAGAACCCAACTAGATCCCAACTAAATAAAGTAAGTGAACCACTCCGTTGACCGTCTGAAAAGAAGTATCAAAGTAAGTAACCTAAACTACTTACTTCCACCTAACCTCTGAGAAGAAGTACCAAATAGATAGCTTACCCCCACTTACTCCACCTAACCCCTCCTCTATATATACTCAATTTCAGTCGAAGAAGCAAGTATGAGCACCGGTAAGAAGGAACAGTAGGGAGTAGAGAATGAGAGAAAGTTTCAAGTCTGTGGGAGTGGGCGGACGACTGTCAGGCAAGTGTACACTCTATTTTTAACTTCAAAATATTGCAAGTGTATTTCGGACAATCACTCTTTTTAAATTCATTTGCAAGTGTGCCCCAATTTTTAAAGTTCATGCATTTCAAATATACTTCCATCTCCAAAGTTTCAGCTTTAAAAACTGCCAGTTTTTCCTTCCAATTTAGATTAAATGCATGCCGTTTTAATTACTGTTTGATAAACTATATTTTGGTTTGAATTCATACTTTCTGCCTTCTGTCCTCTACTTTTTGCTAAACTCATATTTAAACTGGAGTACATGAAAATAGAAAAGTAGACGGGCTTGTATGTCACTTGCATTTGAAACCGGCCTTAATTTGCAAAATAATTAAAATCGACTTTATAATATAATTTGAAACCGCCTTAAGTAAATATTGAAATTGGCCTTGCATTATAATTGAAACTAGCATTTGTATTGTAAATTTAAAACCGGCATTTGTATTATAATTAAAACCGGCCTTGTATTATAATTGAAACCGGCATTTGTATTATAAATTTAAAACCGGCATTAGGATTGTAAATTTTGAGACCGGCCTTATATTATAATTGAAACCGGCATTTGTATTGTAAATTTAAAATTGACATTTGCATTATAATTGAAACCGACATTGTATTATAATTGAAACCGGTATTTGTATTGTAAATTTAAAACCGACATTTGTATTGTAAATTTTGAGACCAGCCTTGTATTATAATTGAAACCAGCATTTATATTGTAAATTTGAAAACGGCATTTGCATTGTGATTTTGAAACCGGCCTTGTAATATAAATTTAAAACCGGCCTTATAGTGTGATTTTGAAACCAGCTTGTGATATGGCCATCCAGAATGAACAAAGAAAATGTGAACCAACTTTATGATAAGACAAATAAGTTCGGACCTTAGCATTGGGAGATAAGGTTCTCTGGCATGCCATAGGACTTTATGGTGATAATCGAGGATAACGAAAGTAAAAGCCGTCCTCTGGGCTTTGTACAAGGAGGTAGTGATAGCCGTCATCTGGGCTTTGTACAAGGAGGAAGTGAGAGCCGTCCTCGGGGCTTTGTACAAAGAGGTATTACCGTGATTGTGAGGAGATGTGCACAATCTATCATCGATTAAAGCTCCTTTCCGCTAAACAGAAACCTTACCAATAAAAGAGGATTTCTATACTGTAACCGGTCTTATTTTACATTCTACTATTAACTGTTTTGGCTTTCTAATCGACTTTTGAATAGTCCGGCCAATTGTTACCTTATGATATTTATGTTGCATGATTACCTGCATTGAACGTTTTAGTGTTCTGTAAGATTCAGGCCGAATGATATCTTGTATATGTATCTGTAACTGTTGACGGCACAAACATTTTATGAAAAATCTACATGTACATTATTGAGCTTCGGCTCACTATTTTCTATTTTTCTCCCCTAAGATGAAATTTTAGAACTTGTGCCTGACGATACGGAATGACTAAAGCCTATCTGAAGGATTTAGAAGCATACCTTTTGGAAGACCGCCACAAAAGAAGTAGTTAATATAATGATCTATTAGAATTGATGAACCTTTATAATTAGATATTTATGGCTATATATTCAGGAATGAATTTTATGGGAATGAATATGAATGCTTCAGTAGGATATTAGATTGACTTCTGCTATATATTTGATAACTAAAGTGTATAAGTCCTAGATGACATCTGTGATCCTGTGATTGGAAGGCACGATCGGCTTGGATTGGACCACCGAAACTTTGGTGTCAATTCCGGGAGGTCGCTGGCAGAATACAAAAAAAATTCGTTCAGTCACAGAAAGAGTATGCTTATATATTTGTAGAGACCCAACAAGCTCTTATATTTTTAATTTATCAATATCTTTACTCTCTGTAATAGTAGTAACTTCTGGTCTAAAATATTCAGGTAAAGATCATAGGACTTTTTAAAAAATTCTATTCTCAGAAATACATTCTCATAGATTGAATATAAAATTAACAATGTCATTTAATTTTACATAAAATTTAATAAATGTCTCATCGCCTTTTATCCAAATTTCTTCAAACTTAGTTGTAAACATTTACAATTTTAAATTTTTTTATCAATTTAGTTTCTTCATGGGTAATCTCAATGATGTCCGAAGCCTCTTTCGATGTCTCACATATGAAAATGCGTTTAAATTTTTTAGATGATATAGCCATAAAGATAGCATGTAACCCCTTATTATTCCAATTGTATGCATCAAGTTCTTCTTTAAATTTCAAAGATAAAGCTTTTGATTTGTCACCCATAGTGATTCTAGCTGAAGTCCACCCAGTTTAAGTATTGGCCCAGATATATTCGTCCATTGATTTTAAAAAATACTCTCATACGTACTTTCTAGTACACGTAATTGCTCCCATCGAAGTAGGGAGGAATAGATAACGATTGACTAGCATGTTCCTAGATTAGGGACACGGATCGATGTGAGTCTCTGATACTAATTGAAGAGAAATTTTTATTCCAAATTATGTAAAAGTTTTAACCCTTGATAGATTAGCAAAAGTAATACGAAAATAAATATTTAATATACGTAAAGAATATTTCAATC
>JAODPA010071025.1:0-31138 GCA_025585075.1 Nepenthes mirabilis | reverse complement strand
ATAAAAAAGCATACAAGTCAAGTAGTAATATTTCCATATAATTTACTACGTAACCCCAAACCTGCATATTAAACTTGCATTTACTTGGCATCTTATGCAGCATATTAAATAAAATCTAATCTTCAAAACATCACAACCATTCATTACAACATTGGAGTAATAAAAAAAGAAAAATTACAAATTGTTTGATAGCCACATGTTTTAAAGTATAAATTATTTGATAAATTCCAATCTTTGTTCCGGTGGAATACTAAGTAGGCCCACCATTAGTGTCGGATCACGTATACATTTCATATATGCTGCATTCCTTTCACTCGTCGATAATGAACGAATTTTAGCCAACATAGTATATAACTACGTCGTCTTTTGCTCCTGCATGATGTTTTCTAAACTTTTGCTCAACATTTCACTGAGCTTGCCAATATTTGTAGTCAATGAATCAGCTGCGTGGACAATAGAATTAGCTATTTTTGTCATATTTGTACTAACCTTCCGTTTCCTTCCCTTGGACGTCTTTGGTTCGTTGGAGATGACACATGCGGTACATTTTGACTCGAAAAATTATTAGTGCCAAGTAAGTCTTCAATCCCCACTTCTAGAACATCATTCACGCTCCACCGCTCGTTCTTTGGTTCATTAAGCTGCAGCTCAACAATGATGTCCACGGCAGTTTGTGCATCTGCTCCTGTTGCACAATCTTTACCATAGATCATTGATAAATCTTCTAAATATGGGAACGATTTTTTCTCTAGATAGCAGCTCCTTGTGGCTCTATCTTCAAACATAAAGTATATCACAATCATTGTTAATATATAATATATGCTAGATTAATAAGTAATCTTAAGAAGCAATTAAAAATGAAAAACAACTACCATACCAATATGTATGCATTCCATACGTGTGGTTCCGCAACAACCATTTTTCGTGAATCATCCCACCCAAATCCGAAAATATTCGTACCCCTTATCATATCATATACAACACTTCAATCCTTTTTTAACGTCTTTATCCTGGAAACAATATGTGGAGTTGCCTTCAAAGACAAATTTAGCAATTTTTGTCGTAAAATCCTCTCTAACTCAAGCAAGTAACCTGACTTGAAACCATTGTCAGCATTGTGTGTACCGGTATTATATAATTCAACCATACTAGCAACAAGAGCTTCGTCTTCATGGATCTCTTATCTTCTTTTGCTATCTTTTTCTGATTGTGACATGTTTAACTACTTTTATCTATTATAATAATGATGAAAGAGTGAATTCAAAAAGTTTTAGCCACAGATGTCATATAAATGATATGGAAAATAATTTTGATAATTGTGACAACAAACATATAACATTCGAAGAAGTGAATATAAAATTGATGATATGGAACAACAAACACATTAATGTCAGTACTCAAATTAACTGTGACAAAATTCAATGATTTCTCCATTCGTTGAACATAGCATTTGCCAAATTATTCCTAAATGCACTCCAACCATCAGTAGAATCTAGTTGTGTTATCATATCTGCATCTTCGTCACGGAAGTCCTCGTGATGCATGTCATTGTATTCATCCTCAATAGGATCATATTACATCTCATTTCTTATAAAATTATGCAGTAGGCAACAAGTAATGATAACTCGATTATATGTTCTGACAGGATAAAATGATGGACTTCTAAGGATTCTCCACCCATTTTCAGCAACCCAAAACACCTTTCAATAACATTACGAGTAACGACATATTTCATATTGAAAAATTCCTCCGCCGTTCTTGGCTGATGGCCTTGACGCCATTCATCTAAATAGTATCTCTGCCCCCTAAATAGTGCAAGAAATCCATTACAATTTGCATATCCCGCATCAACTAAATAATAGGTACCTATATAAAAACATGCGATATCATTACGTAATATAAGGTTATTATAAAACACTATGATTGATTTGATTATCTAAGAGCTTACCATTTGGAATTTTGAGTCCATGCATTCTATTTAGCGCATCTCGTAAAATTTTAGAATCTGTTGCAAATAATTCCCAACCGAGTAGGACATATATAAACTGCATGTCACGGGTACATACTCCTAACACGTTTGTAGCTATATCTTCTTTTCGAGTTCGATATCTAGGTTTATCTTCAGTAGGTACCCTTATTTTGATATATGTTCCATCCAAAGTGCCTATACAATTCTACAAAAATATACCGAAGTAGAATGACTTAGTTGTTATATTTGCCATTTAAATATAACATCAAACATATAAAATAAGTATTATACCGGGAACCACTTCCATTGCTTGTCTGTGCAGTTCTCAGAAAATGGGTTCCGACCGGCTAAATAGTTGTGCTTGTATATGTATTACTGCGACTAACACATTATTAAATATTCTACTCACCGTTTTACCCGACCTCTGAAAATTATGCGCAACCACTCTATTTTTCACATGATGTGCAAAAATGTGCAAGAACATTGCCACTTACTCATCAACTAGCATAAGTTTTAATGGACGAAGTCCCCAACTAGTCGTTAACATCTCACACAGTTTGAGAAACGCGGGTCTACACATCCTCAACATGTTAATACAAGTAGTATCACTACCATGTATGATTTTGTTGATCTATTCTCTTTTTTTATACAATTACTGCATCGTTAGCATCACTTGGCAGTGAGATAGTGGCTATGAATGAGTGGACAACTTTTTGACTAGTGAAGCATTCCAAATAAGCATGATTGCTATGAATCCGTTGACTAGTGAAGATTTTGACAACTACAAAGATGTTGGTGATCTAGCCACACATGAGAAGAAAGTATTTTGTCCTATATTGAAGAGATGGCATCCGTTGGCTGCTGGTGCTGCAGTAGATACCCTTCATGATTGCTATGAATCCATAATTCTCCACTCAAAACTAAATAATACCAATGCTATTGAAAAACAACATTTATTAAGGCTACTCATCTGCTTGATTTGACAACAATTTTTTGATTACAATTGGATTACAAAGATTTTTTGATTTCAATACTAGAGAACAAAAGGATTACAATTGGGCATTCCAGAATAACAAAGAAAGCATTTCATCACTATTTTCCCCCTTTTTATTGGTAAGGAAACACATGTGCACTGTAAATTTCACTAATGAATTAACCTAGGCAGCCCATTGCGCCACGTCCTTGGGAATATGTTGCACTATAAATCATTTTATAGGTGCAACGTTACTCGTACTCACATGGGATCATTTTGTTGCAAAATTTAATTTATGCATGAAAGTTTAATGGTTAGTTCACAGTGTGCCTGAAAAAATTTGCAATCCTGTATAAAAGAGAATGAGACTTGGTGTAGCCATAAGATTGATCTATTGTGACCTTGAGGTCAAAAGTTCAAACCATAATAATAGCCTCTCTGTTATGCATATATTAGGCTAGAAATATCTGTCCCTCACCATGTCCTATGTTATAAGAGCCTATGTACTGGCTTCCCTTCAGTTTTATTTGCGATTAAAAAAAATGTATCACCTTCTTCTATATTTTACTTCAGCTGCATATTAAGGGTGTCTAAGCTGGCAATTTACCATGATCTTCTACTAATCATCTTAAAACATAGCAAGAACCAACAGATATAGGTCTTGGTTTCAATTGTGTTCAGTTGTGTGATTCTTTCACTGCCATTTCACAGCAGGAAGAGTGATGTCCTCAGTTAATGAAATGATGAACTTCTGCATAATGTGCAACTGCTATGCTCTGTGTTTCAGGCACATCTCTACTTTTCTGCTACTAATGAGAATCATACAGCGCCTACAAGGATGTTGACCCAACCGAACTAAAGCATATCACATTGTCTTCCACCAATATGCAAGTTGTGACAAGAGATCTTGATCCATTCTGACAAAATGGATGCAAAATTTTTAATATGTGCTCATTTATGCTTTATCCAATACCATTCAATCGAGTAACATAAATATATACAAAGTTCTTTTTTACTATTTTTCTAAAAAAATATTTATAGTATCGGAAACTAAAAAGGTGGCCTAGTTCACTAGGCTTCCCACATTGCAGGATTGAGAGAAGCTCCAATCAGCTGGTCATATATGTTGAAATGAGAAAGAGCATGTGGCCTTCAATAGCCCTTCAACAAAATTTCCATTCAACATGATTGGTAAAAAATACTCTACATACATGATGATCACATGATCATCCTCCATTTTAACCATCCATTTTAACCCTGAGATAGTAATATCTATATACCATTCCATGTCACGTAGGGATTATAATTTTTTCAATTCAAAAAAATCATTTCACACAAGGATTCAGTGGACAGTGATGATGGTGGCAAGGCAATTATTCGTGAGATGCCTCCTTATGAGACTTAAGCAGCACTCATAGAAACCAATAAAACCAGTAGGTATCAAATCGAAATTGTATCACTTATAGAACAAGAGCCAGAAAATATTGTGGAGCCAGAAAACAGAAAACAAAAAAAGTTCACAGGCAAATGCTAGTATGGATTGAAATCGATTCAAAACAATTAATTCCAAACGAAAGTATCACGTGCCTCAACTTCGAATAGATGCTCAATCGGAATGCGAAAGTAGCATAGAGAGAGAAGCATATAGTTTCGAGGAAGTGCGGCTGCGAGAGAGGATTTCGAGATACAGGGAAGTTAGGGTTTCGAGAGAGGGAAGATTGGCTGCAAGAGAGAGAAGGTAGGTTTTTGAGAGATGGAGGATTGTCTTCGAGAGAGAAGAGAAGATATTGTGGCGAGAGGGAAGAGAATAGCGAGAGAATGGCCGTGGTGAGAGGGAAGATAGGGTTTTGAGAGGGAAGGAAGTCTGCGAGGAGAAAGCGGCGAGAGAGTGGCCGTGGGAGGGTAGATTTGGAATATTTAAAATATTGTACGGGAATAGTTATTCCTTTGTAATCGAGAATAAAAAAAACCTACTATCATAAATGAATAGTTATTCCTTATAATCAGGGAATAACTATTCCTTCGAAAATTATTATTCTCAGGTAAAATGCAACCAAATGATAAAATTATTATTCTATTGAGAATAAAAAGAAAATAAAATTTCTATTCACTCCAACCAAATATAGCATTAGGGTTTTATAAGTCAGTACGAAGCAAGGTAATATGGTTCTGGGATTAAAAGCCACCAGCGCTTCGAGGTTCGAGTAAATCCCGGCACAGCCTCCTGCATTGAAAGAGAAGCTCGGAAATTGTCGTCTCCTCCTATTTCGTCAGAGAGAGAGAGAGATGTGGGAGTCGATAATTCTTACGTTAGCAGCGACGGCGGGCAACAACATCGGGAAGGTCTTACAGAAGAAAGGCACACTCAGTTTACCTCCTCTTTCTTTCAAGCTCAAGGCATGCGATTCCCCTTTCTCCCCTCTTTTTCTACTAGTAGCACGATCTTCGGTTACCTATTTCATTGTATGAACAATCTGGATTACTATGTGATTGGTTTTTGCAGAAACGTGATTTGCCCGAGATTTTGTTTTTTAATTAATTGAGTAGTATCAATCAGATCGAGAACATAGCGATGTTTTCTCGAATTAATCACCACGAAAAGCTTCTATCGCATTGTGATGCCAAGTGATTTGACGTTGAATCGGATGGAATAGAAAATTTGGAGTATGATTGGCTCATTAAATTGATGAATTTTATTTATAAGGTAATCAAAGTGAATCGGAGTGGAAAGGAAGTAACTCAAATGGAGGGAAATAAAAGTAAGTGCAAATATGAATTCTATTGTCTTGTTTGGATGCGTGTTTCAAAGAGTAAGGGGAAGTGAATTTTTCCATGGATGTATGAGTGGAAAACATAGAAAAGAAGTGCAATTATTATGATTATTTTACCTTTAAACACTTATAAAAGAGATGGTACTCAAACACTTTTTAATATTTTTTAGTTAATTAATAGACAGCTCAACAAAGTCAAATAGTTTTAGATCTTTTCAGAGCCTTTTTGAAAAAAAAAAAAAAAACCTCTCGTGTGTCTCCTTTAGTTTGAAATCCATCCGGGACAAAGGGGGTTCATGTCATTATGCATCACCTGCTCGAATCAACGTAAAGAAAATGATTCTTAGTTTTTCAATAACCAACAGTGCAAACAATGTCTGTGTTCAAAAAGTTTGTAAAAGTTCAAAATAATTGATATTCAAATATTTCTTTCCAAAAAGACTGGTAATGCCAACAATATATTAATTTTCCGATCCATACATTATGTGCAACAAATAGTCCTTGTGATCTGCGGCAGGACAACCAAAGAAGTTTCTTACTCTTATAGCATTTGCATTGAGAAAATCATAAACTCTGGAATGAACATGCACATGAACTGCAATATTACACAACTCTGCATGAACAACTTCCTCTGCATAAACACATGGGTGGCTTTGTTGAACAATTTCATTCCTCTTCTGTGCCATGGCATTTACATCAGCAACATTGTCAATTGCATCTTTTATATCTCTATAATGTCTTGCAGTCACCATTTTTCTTTTTTTGCTTTTAGGGGGACATCATGGAAAGAGCTTTTGACTAAACATGAGATGCAACTTGAATCAGAGTTGGTGGTTCACTTGCACCAATCTTCACATCATCAAAGTTCTCAGAGGAAATTTAATGAGATGCTTGGAACTGATTGATGTCCTCAACAGTATTATCCCGTATACCTGAGTCAATAGCAATTCCATCACTATTCATAGATGAGAGGCATGCCTTTCCTTTGCAGTCTCAGCAGCCTCATCAGTTGCTCTATCTTTCGCAGACAATGACTTAAGTTTATTATAGCGGTTGATTTCAGTTGATCATTCCTTTGCTTGTGAATGCTCCAAATTTACAAGAATAACAAAGTGTTAATTGAGACCACGATAAGTTCTTCATAATTATATGATTCTTCAGAATTATACTGTGATATCATTAGGTCTTTTTTTGTAAGTTATCATAAGATTATCTGCTTACCTTCAGAAGTTCTTCGAATAATTCAGGTTCTGCATCGAACATCCTTGTTATTGGACTCCTAGCAATGCCACTAAAATTCTTGAAAAGATCATAGCATTCAATGAAACTTCCCTTAACTGTCCTTATGTGGTTCTTCACTTTTCCTTTGTCAATTCCCCCTATGCCAGATTTTTGTCACACTTCTTGCATGATATTCTTCAACCCTAGTGTAGTGAAAACTCTATCTACTCTATTTTCTACAACTTCTTGGTGAAGAAGAGCATCAATTAGAATTTCATCCATTAATTTTGTCTGTTGAAGGACAGAAGGAATAGAATTACCTGGAGGAAATTTTAAATTATCTTCCCTAGTCAATGCATTTTTAATTATTCTGGAATCAGATGCAAAGCTCTCCCATCCAGGCAAAACATATGTAAATTGTAAGTTAAAAATACACATGACGTGACTAAATTATTTTGCATTGGATATCCTTTCTACCTTGAAATCTTGCTGCATCTGCTTTTGATACCTTCGCTCAAATGTGTGTTTCATCAAGGGCCCCTATACAATCCTGACTTACATACTAGTTATTGATTCATAATTTCAAAGTATCCATTGTGTAATAGATATGAAATGATTTTAATATTTACCTCAAAAGTATGGAAAAAATTAACATTGTTGAGTATTCATGGAGTCACTTCTGATTCATACTGTTGTTTAGATATTTATCTTCAAGAAATATTAATGCTTGTAGTACTTAGTGGAAATGTCAGTGTATGGTCTCACTTGAACGATGGAAAAAGGTTGCAAGCGTGCGGATCTTTAAATTTTGTCCTAATATGATTAGGAACATGACAACTTTTTCTTCAATTGATGCACGTTGACTATCCTTGAGGTGACCACTTCTTAGAAGTTTATCACATAAACGTTCAAATCCCACAGGCTTCATGTGAGTTACATTATGATGATGAGAGGGCAGATTATTTCTAATATGCTTCACAATTTTTGACAGCAAAATCGTTCTCTCTTTTTTTCTATTGTGGGTCATGGCAAAATAGATTTTGAAGGGCTAAGTCAATTGCTGCTGCTAAGTGCATGTACATGAAGAATTACTTGAGTCACTGCCCTTCGGCATGTTCATTCCCATTCTAAGAGCACCAACTATTTGGACATGAACAGATTTGCTGAAGTAGATTGGGGCAAGAAAAATAAAATTGGAGCAAATCAAACATGAGTAACAAAACGTGAGACCATAAATGATGTGAATGAAGCTATGGGAAATTGAGCAAGTAGTTGAAATCCTCAGCACCTAGTTTTACCAGAAGGACTTTATTTGAAGAGAGGGAGAATGTGAGGATTGTGGGTGGAAGGGACTCTGAGCAAGGTGCTCTTTTAGTGACCTATTAAGGCTAAGAAAGTAATTATCTTTTTAAGTTTTTTCATGGTTTTCATGTACCTCCATTGCTCTCCAAATTTGAGGGTAATTGGTTTTTCCACACAAAGGTGAAGTGTGAATTTAATTTACTTTGCATTCCCTCCATTTGCTTCCGTTTCCCTTACACAATTTTACCACCAAACAAATGAAATATAATTTACTTCCCTACTACAATTTTACAACCAAACAAATGAAATATAATTTACTCCCTTTCAGTTACCTCCATTTCCTTTCATTTCACTCAATACAAACAAAGCAGAAGTTTCTACTTGATTTTTAAACTGTCTTTAGTGAGCTCTAAAAGCTACAAATTGTAGAATTTCTCAGTTGACAATACATCTATATTGTTTACTTCAAGTAACTTTCATATTTTATACAAGTCAGGTGTCCTGAGATAAGGTTGTAGCATCTTAAATTCTGGTTTTTTTAGTTTCTTGTTTGAATTCAAACTACAAAAGGGGTAAATATTGAAGAATGTGTAGCTGTTTTGAAAAAATGGTCTGCAAGTGGTCTACAATCTGTTCCATCTTTCCCCTCTTAGGTGCAAAAGAGGGTTAAGGTTCCATTTGGAACCTAGAAATTATGAAGGTAGTAGGGGGAAGAAGAATATGCACAAATATTAGTTGAGTTACAAACAAAATCCCCTTTCCCTTTCCATTTCCTCAGATCTCTGACCTCCTAAATGTAGCATTCTCAAAAATTAATCATGATTCTCATTGATTTCCGGTTCTCCATTTATTTGAAGTGGCATCGCTTGTGATCATGGTTGATGGAGCAATGGCCAAATGTTATAAAACTAAAATCCTGAAGAACTCTGATTTTCACCTTTACATAACACTTTATGTTGGTCCTGTGAAGAAAGAACAAATAAATTTTAAAGTAACTCAACGCTGAAATATACTCTTTTTCACCAGATAAAATCCGTGCTTTTGCTGGTAAGGCCTTATCTAGGTTGGTTTAGTTTGAGGCTGTGGAACCAAAAGGTCTTAGCATTGATTCATCCTTCCCCCCAACTTTCCATTGAAAAAAAAAAAATGGATTCCTTACTTTGTAGGTAACCTAAAGGTCCCGCTTTGAATTCTTGGATCCTAAGCACTAGGCTTTTACTGATTTTCTAGTAAGAATGAAGATAGTGTCAAATGTTTCTTATAGTTTGGGTTCAAGAAATTGGATTTTCTTGATTTATTGTTTCTTAACAAATATTTTCCATGTCGTTCACCATTTTTTCTTCTTACAAGCCAAGCAGTACCAAACAGAAAATTCATATGTTTTTCTCCTTTTGGAAAGGAAAGAGGGGAGGGAGAGTTGGTGGGCATTGAATTAATGTTATTGGCCTAGGAAAGTTGGTGGTCAACGGCCAGGCTACCCTTGATTTTCTATAGCTTATTCTAAAGTTATTGCCTATTGTCATCTGTTAGCCTTGCCTATCCCTTGCCATATAAATGACCAACTTTCTTTTATATCTGGCGAAAAATTATTGGGACATTGCGTCATCTGCCTTAATGAAGACTTATATCTAATTAGGTCTACTTCAATGAACTCTATTTTATTATTTTTTCCCAGCTGTAGTGCTTGTTGAATACCTGCTACTTGATAAGGATGGTTGCCTCTCATCTATCACTATGATGATTGAGCTTTTGATTGCGGACAGTTATGCCAAAAGAAATGAATTGGAAGGTTTATTTTTACCCTTATGTTTGCCCTAACAAGAAATCATTAATTGTGCCCTTCGATCTCTTTATTCAGTGATTACTTATTCCTGCATTACATACATACATACATACATACATACATACATACATACATACATACATACGTGTGTGTGTGTGTGTGTGTGTGTATATGTAAATATTCTCTCCATTATCATGGATCGAGAAGTTGCTTTTGAGTAAGGGTAGTTGATTTTGGACTTACTGAAATAGGTTTGAGAGATGAATGAACTAAAGAGGATAATTGCTTACTCAGTATAATGCTCAGTACTTCCTGGTATCCTTGTAATACATTAAGCTTGGAACTGATTTGTTCAATTAACTTGCTGTATTTGAGACTTTATATCTTTTGATTTTACAGTAATTCATATATTCATATTTCTACTCATCTATGCTTGCAGGTGATAAAGGCATATACGTTCAATAAACCTTGGATTATAGGCTTTTCAATGGATGTAGGTGGAGCCATCTTAATGTTGAAGGCATTATCTCTGGCCCCTGTAAGTTCATTAATGAGAAGTTGCCTTTTTTTAATATATTCCCATTAACTGTTAGAATGCAATGCACTATTATGTTCATAATAAAGGTGTTAAATGGGCTGTGCCAAGCACGGAATGTGGTGAATAGTGTCTGGTCGTGTATAGCACAGTCCAACATTTCAGATTGTGCCAGGCTGCACGGTAGACAGCTAGCGGGCTGTGGCACAATCGGGTTGTGCTGGGCACAACTCGTTTGGGGTAGGGAAGGGGAGCAAGAGAGAGGGAAGGGGGACCAAAATAATTTTATTTTTAATATATATATATTTTTAATATATGGGCTGTGCCGTGCCGGCTCGTGGCACGGCACGATACCACTTGGCCCAATACATTGCGGTCCACATGCCGTACTGTGTCGGAACTTTGAAGTCCCAAGTTGTACCCAGCATGGCCTATTTGTAAAAATGTCGTGCTAGTATAACCCGCCTATAAATGTGCTGTGCTAGCACAACCTGCTTCTAGCAGGTGGCCTGAATAAATGGGCCGTGTCGGGTCAGCACGAACCATTTAACACCTATGGTTCGTAAAAATGCCTAGGACATGGGAGCAGTTTGCTCTTGAGTGGAGGGAAAACACTTTTTAACAATAATGGAGATATTCTAAAATGTATATTGCAATTGGTTTGATGTTATTCACTTGTTGTTCGCTGTTTATTGCTTATCTGTTATCTGGATTGCAGTTCCGTTTCCCTGCTGCCAATGAAAATATGACTTTTCAGTAGCCAACTGACATATATGTAATTTCAAACCCAGGTATCTGTTGTTCAGCCAGTTTCTGGATGTGGACTTGCTATGCTTTGTATCTTCTCCCACTTCTACTTGAAGGAGCTAATGAATGCTGTAGATTGGATGGGGATTGTATTGGCGGGCATTGGCACAATAGGTAATCTAAGTTTTTGAATACTCTTTTGAGCTTTGGTATGTAGAAATCTCAAATTGAACAATCTAAATTACTGAAAAAATGGTCAAACTTAATCAGAATGAGAGGTATATAATTATATATATGCAGGATCTGCAATTATCGATACAATGCCTTACGGTAACATCTGTGTGCATGCCATATTGCGTGCATTGATTTTGTTGTTTTTCTAAAATGTACTTGTGTCTTTTGTTGTATAAGCCAGAAGCCTAATGTGCATTATAGCAGGTTTTGATGCTCCTTTTAGACGTCGTTGTAAAATCAAGAAGTTAGGAGTAATATACTTCGCCCAGTAAATAATATCATATTGAAGTGCTTTCATTGCTGTACAGGATTTTGAATTTGGTCTCAAATTGTGGGGAAATTGCAAGGGAAACATGTAGAGGTTCAACTGAAGCAAGGTGTCCCTTTAGTTGATTGTATCAGAACATTGTCTCCTTCAGAGTTAAATACTAGCTGCTGCATAACACCTGTCTTAAATGTTAGCGAGGCTTTATTTAAAATTTAAAAGACAAATTCTCTCTACAATTCTGTTTCCCTTGTCCCTGTCATCCTCTCCTCTCCAAGCTTTGAGCTTCTAAACAATTGCAAACCACCATGGAATTCTAGCAACCATCATCAAACTACCACTGCCACTACCACTACCAACCGCCATGTATTCACCTGCAAGCCAGTGCCAAACTTTGACATCAGTACTGCTATTACATCCATTGCCAACAAACAAAAGATGGGAAAGGCAAAGAAAAGCTAAAAGATGCAGCTTAAAGGACTTAGAACTATGCTGTTAGTGTTAGAATACCATGGGACTGATGATTTTATTTATTTACCCAGTGTTTTTATTTTTGTAGGTATCCTCTTGGGATAATTAGTCTAGGTTTATTTCTTATTATAAAACAGTTTCCTTGTTTATTTAGGCATGCTTATCTTCTCTCTCTCTTCTTTTTTTTTTTCCTGCAAGTGATCACCCATAGCTCGGTCATATTGTACTAATCTTTCAGTTTTTGGTTAGTAAAAAGTTGATTTCAGTTTTATTCTGTTGTACATGTGATTCCAATCATGGGAATCCTATCAAATTTCAAGGCTGTGTACTGGGATGTATACTGTTCTGATTGTAAAGTGCTGTATTCATCTGTGTTGTCATTGCTTCCATGCAGCTGCTGTGCAAAAAAGTCCATCTTTAATAATGCTATTGCTTCTATCATTCCCTCATCCAGCGTGGTTTTGAACATCGCACTTAATTAATACTGTTCTCTAGCACACCACTGGATCCCACCACTCTAAAGCTACCTGAGAAAAACAGAAAGGAAAAAGGGATAGTTCACTTGCAGTACCTTTTCTGTTAAAAGGGATTGTCTGATTTAGATTGTCCAAACTGTTTCCGACAACTTATCTCCTGCCTTAAGAGTTTGCGTTCGCTAACCTTTCCTGCTGCTGTTGCCAATCTTGCATCATGTTGCCTTTTTGATTTCTGTGGAGTATAGTTAAAGATAAGAGATAGGCATGCGAAATGCAATATTGTGTTTTAAATAGAATGCCAGCCCATTCTATCAGATGTTCCACCTATGCCAAATTTTCTTACATCAGCCTCTATTTAGTTAAAGACAGTGAACTTCCATTACTAGTGTTAAGAGAGTTGGATCTTGCCAAGGCTCACCCATCTACTAGCTTTAGCACATAGCCAAACAGGTATACTGCTAATATGTAGTAGTATGAGGTACTATTATTATCTCAAGGTTTCTTCTCCGAGGGATTCGACTGTTGTAGTGGGTGGAAGGGTCTATGAGGAGTGCTCTTTGACGGAGTTTTATGTGTTGGTTGTAGTTTCTTGGTTCAGTAGAGACTGGGGAAGCTGGATTTGTTGGGGATGAGGAAGTCTTAGGATGGGTGCAATGATGATGCGAATAGTTATGGCTCTTAGTGATGAAAGTTGAGAGCCTTCTGCTAGGGGATCCTACTGCTTCAATTAGTATTGATTTTTAGGACTGTGATCTAATTTTGTGAATTTATGGTACAAATGGATCAATAGTTATGCGGATATCTTGGAGATTTGATTTGTTAATTTGTTTTATTATATCTGTTTTCATATTTTGTTATATTTTGAAAATTTTTGGAATTTTATAGTTTTCAGAGCTTTTAGGATAGTTATGGAAGATTATATTTTTCCATTATGTCCTTATTTTGGCACATCTTTATTTAAAAAAATTGTGTTTATTTCCTAGTTATCCTAGGAATTGGGTGCCCTAATATTAAGAATCTAATTTTATTATTTGAATAGTTATTGTTTATATTATTAGTTAAAGTATGAATTTATAATTATTGTCGTATGTATTTTTTAGTGTTTCTTATTCTATTATTAGTATTAATAATTGATCATTGTAAGAATATCCTATATGCATATTTTATGAATGGGCGCCTGACTTTTATCTGGCATGTGCGTGCACCTAGTGTCTTTAACAACACTGGATGTATTCATGCCTTGCTCACAGTCATACTAATTCTCGAAAGAACTGCTATCATAATGACATATAATAATTTGTCTTTCATCATTAAGGTGAATAAGTCTCTTGGATTGTAGAATTCAAATTCTAATTGGATTAAGAATTTGGGAATTGAAGTAAAGAATTGCAGTTAAATTATGGCTGCTCATTTGCAATGAGACTCTCTCTCTTCATACTGATGATATAACCTACTCTTGAGCTTATGTGATGTATGGAATTATTTTATTGAAAATTTATATGAATGTAAGCAATGATTTGGCATTGAACTATAACAAAAAAGAGGACAATACATTCTCTTTGATAACTCTGAAAATCATTTTATGACCATATAAGGGGTTACAATATTGATTCACACTATGCCTCAGTGAAATTTGAAAGCAGCAAAGTTTTGTCTCTTTCTGTTTTTGCTTATGCTTCTATTGCTTTTGCTTTTATTGATGGCCCAGTTAGTACTCAAAAGTGTATAATCCTTTAGTTCTCAAAAGTATATAATCCTTGTTACACAGCCGTTGGTGCTGGAGGAGAGGAACAGAAGGCTTCTTCTATACCTATTTTACGTCTGCCTTGGCTAGTCATCATGGTTGTCATCTTGTTTGTAGGTACCTTGCCTTTTGCATAAACTGATGTTGGATAAAGTTTTTCTTCCTAGATCCTTAACAGTCTTGGAAAGTTGCCTCTTGATTCTCTGGTTGTCTTTATTACATGACTGTCTGTTGGAAAAGTAGGCTTAAGTTGTCCAATGTTAAAATAGTACCACCTTGTACATGTTGTGGTCTTAAGGATGCAGATATCATATGTGATGTTCGTAATTGCCATGGAACTTGAATATTACGAATTTCATATTTGATTGCTAGAGAAAATGTAGTTCTATGCAAAATATAATGCAGAAGAAAATATTGAATGATCAATTCACTATTGAGAGCATTAGCATTAATCTAAAAATGACGAATATTGTGGTGTTTTGACCACAACAGATCAAACAAGAGCTTAACAAATGAAATCCATTGACAGAAAAAAGAAAAAGAGAAACTTTTCAATTCCGAAGCTTAAGATCTTCTGATAACACTCTGTTTAGTTGCAATTCTGTTTTCCTCCTTTTGCTAGAACAATAATTCTATGTTGTTTGGAATAATTTTGTACTGAAGACCGATTATTTCACATTCCTAAAATTTGATGAATATGTTTCATAGTATCTTAATATCTCTAGATGAAAAACGTGCTGAATATGTATATCTTAATAGAATGCATTTTCTATTGGTATATCTTAGTTTGCTGTAGTTATTAGTTGACGATGTGCATATCTTCTTTTAGCTGTGGTGCTAGCATTGTTTCATGCAAGGTAGGCAAAATTGTGTAAATATTAGCTGATTTATTGGTCCAGTTTCCCAAATTTGCAATGCAATATCTCCACTCGTTCTCTTTTTATTGTTGTCACAGCTGCATCATATAATAGCATCTAAAGTGTGTCTTTGTATTAAAAGAATGGACAAATGTTAACTAGAATCTACTGTTGGCATACAGGTCATCTTGAATGGGTGGCTTCGAATTTGTAGACGTCAGCGACAAGAACAAGAATTGGTATCTTCTCTCTCCTGTCACTTCTGTTTGCTGGCCCTTTTGAGATCCATTTGTTGTTTTGTTCAGCACTTGTTTTTTTTTTAAAGTTCATAAATAAGCAGTTTATGAGTAGACCACAGAAGGCTCAACACTCCACACTCTTTTTAATATCTGCTTGTGTAATTTTTGTTTTCATGCAGATGAAATCTGAAGCTGTTGAAGAAGTGATATATGGTTTGGAGTCTGGCATTTTGTTTGGGTATTTCTTTGATCTCTCTTCCCCTGTTTAATCATTGGTTTGGTTTGTTTGTTCTTAACCTTATTTCTTTAATTTTTTTTTCAATCCTCAGAAAAGCAATTTGTAGGTGGTTATTGTAATGTCTCAAACAAGCCCTTGGCCACTCAAATAGCACTCAGGTATAGGATTTCTTGCTAAGAGGTAGCTGAGGAAGTTCTATGGGGGAGTACTAAAACCAAGCCCTCTTGTGGTCCTACTCCTAGGTTTCGTAAAGGGAAGAGCTTTTGTTGCAATTAGTTGCTCAATCAAGCCTGTATAAGTATAGCTAAACCTCCTTATTTTCCCCATGTGGAACAAGGTGATCTACCTCATGCGAGACCAAATAAAAGTAATTATTGTTTTTTTCCCCTTGAAACTACAAAGTTATTAAGCTACAAATACATGCAGTCATAATTGGTGTATTCCTCGTTTAAATAGATCTCGCTTTGGGTCAAATGTGTTATCGATCTTGTATCTATATTGCAAAGAAATTATTTCTGTGTCCAATGTTCAAACCTATGTGATGTGTCATCAGATACGAATTGTTGTACGGATTAGGGAGCCAAGAATTGTCCGTCTAGTCTGAAGCGGGTTTGGTCTCCGCACGCTTTTAATCTGAATCTTGTGCAATACAACATAGTACGATTAAAGGATTGACAGGACTCACTCCCCGATATATCTTCCGACACTTAAGTCAGTATCTTTCTTTGAAAAAAGAAATAGGAGGATGTAAGTGTAAATACTTGTAAATGTAATTTTGTTTGTGGTTTGTACTTTTCAAAAAGCATCTTAGTGAGAGAGTGTGTGTGCGCTTGAAGTATCTTAAATTTGTCTTAAGATTAGTTTTTGTTTGGTTGAGCGTCGTCCCCCCTTCCTGTTGGGAATGTGGGGGTTTTAATAAAAGTTAGGGGGCAGTTGACTTTTCCTGCCAATCGTTTAAGAGATTGTTTGGTGGATAAGATGCTGTTCAGTTGGCGGTTCCAACTAGCGCTCGAGGCCGTTGAATCTAAATAGAAGATAGAAACCGTTTCGGTCATTAGTGTTGGTTCCATCTTCCTTCTACGAACAAACCACTCGGATAGGGCCGATGGGTACGTCCACCGATTTGGGCTGTATTGGATGACTGGGCTTTTATTCTTTTATGGGTAGAATCGTTCAACGGGTTTTCCTTTTGGGCTGTCAGCAACTATATCCATCACTAGCCTCCCATGTCGGGAGGCTTGAAGTTTAGCCTTCTGGTATGATGTTCAAGGGTAGTCATTTGTCTATGCCCATGCTTTTGGTCTGAGGAACTTTGTTGGCTAGCTGGATGAAGACTTTTAATCCGACGAGCTTCATCAGACGAGGGCTATTAATCCGACGAACTTTATCCGTGCCGCCAGTAGCAGCATTAAATGCGAGCTTTTTCGAGTCTCGTGCTATTCTTGGAATTGCACCAGTCATCATTATTGATTTCGGGCAATTTCACATATTGCAAAGCCTACAAGATATTGACACGTATTACTGTCATGATGAAGTTCGTCTTTTTGAATTTTCCTCTCCACGGCGTCGTTTCGACTTAATGCCTTTGCTATAAATAGGCTCAAATTCTTCGCTTCCACACTTCTAAAACCCTTTGTTCCTTGCCTCTTTTTCAAAACCCTTTCATTGTCTTCTTCATCCTCTAAAACCCTTCTTCTCCAATGGCTCCCGGCATGAATAACATCCAGTTGGTCTTTACATCTACCGATGTCGATTACCTTTGTGCTCCGTATAAGATTTCTAGCTCATTGGTGTATCTTCTGCCTGGAGTCGGTGGTAGAGCCTGCTCTCTCTAGAAGGATATATCACCGTCTACGAGATCCATTTGAAAGGAGGTCTCCGATATCCTCTGGCGTCGGAATTGTACAGAATAATGGCGGCTCTTCACATTTCGGTTGCCAAACTACAACCCAATGCAGTTAGGTACTTAGTTTCTTTATATATTTTGCTCATATTCACGGCTTGGTGTTGGACACCAAGGCTATAAAAGTTCTTCGTTTTCATCATTGAGTAGATTGGATTTCGATCTCTCCACAACCCAATTTTGTGTTGAGTAGGAAAACCCCTGACTCAACGAAGAGATGGAATGGTCGGTTCTTCTACTTGGCGGCTCCCTCTAGATGGGAGCTCTCTAACGAGTGGGGTCGAGTCTTCGCATTTTTAACACTAAAATAATGGAGCACGAGAAGAAGTTAGCTAAAGTGCTGACAGATTTTCTCAAGGAAAACCCGGCTTCTATGAGAATAAAAATAACCTATGGCAACTGGCCAAGTCCCTTGCTCAGGCCAAATGGGAGCCTATACTAGAGGGGTCGGACGCTCCTGCACTGTCGGTTCACAAAAGGAAACAAAAGAGGTAACAAAGATCTCTTCAAATAAATGAGCTGTTGGCCCAAGTGCCCGAGCGCAAAGAGGCCTCAGCCAGGTCCTTCTCTAAAGATGAAGCCACTATCGATCAGCTGGTAAGAAGAAAAAGGCCATCGGTGAGGGTTGACCCAACTTCTACATTTTCCCTAGCCCAAACCCCTGGGACTGTTAGACCAAATGAAGGCTGCGAGCTTTCGGAGTTTGCTACTGAGGTTGGAGCCGAAGACGTTTGGATCCCTACTCCAGCACTTCCTTCATTTGGAGTGCCGACCATTCTGTCATTGTTGTCCAAGAAGCCCTTGCCTGATATTTCTACCAGCTTTGTTAAAGTTACTTACTGGATCAGTGAGACTCAGTCTGCGAGGCCGAAGATGTGCCTTAAATCGAGCTTCTGGTGGCCAGCATCCTTGAGGTGGTCATCTTGGAGCTTCATGTTGAGGTTGCCGAGGTGCCGCCCCCTGAGCCACTAGTGTTTGAGGCCAGAGTTGAAGACGAGGTCGTGGGACGAGTCGAGGTGGTAGACGTGCCTCTCTTGAAGGCCCCTAGATCCGAGGCCAAGCTAGAAGCAGCTTCTGAGGCCACAGTCTGAACATCTGGTTCCGAACCCCTAGCGCTTGAGGTCGAGAGGAATGTTTTTGCCAAAGGAGTCAGTGAGATGGCCATTGCAAAGCCCTCGGAGCCCGAGGTCTAGGAGGTTTTGGAGGTTCCCACAAATGATCTCCTTCACGGAGCTCTTCTTTCTCCGAAGTATTGGTCGAACCTTTCCTCTGTTCTTTTATTACTTTCTTCATAACTTCTCACTTGTTCTCTTTTTGCAATTACAAGAACTAGTCCATCATCTCGTCCTTCCTACCGACTGCCTAACTCACAGTTATATTGAGAAAGAGAAGCTTTTGGCCTTGGAGGAGTGTGTTTCCCATCTTGAACACGAGTTGTTTGAGACAAAGTAAAAGTATGCCTTCCTTCGTGACCAGAACTTCAAATTGGAGAGTGAGTTTCGAACGTCTATTAGTCCGAATGACATCAGACAGGTCATAGAGCACAGGTATTGGGACGGTATCGATCTTTGCTGGCACATCATCAAAATAGTAGCTCCTAATATTTTAATTTTCATCCTCAATCCTAGGAATGCCAGTGCTCGTCATAGTTCAGATGTGTTGTACCGTTCCAGAGACAATGTGGACTCCTACGAGCCTTTGCCGGAGACTTTGCAACCTTGCCTTCCTCCAGAATAAATATTTATATTTATATTTTTTATGATTCTTGTACTTGTGCTATTCTTGTAATAAAATGAAAATTTTTTCATAATTGCGTAAATTCTTCTCTCTCTCTGTCTTTGTTATTTATGTATATACATACATNACACACACACACATATACATAAGTTGGTCAAGCCTTATAGTCTTGAATGCCACGTTCTTGAGATTACTTAAGCTGTTGTCCACACGGGACTTCTGCCCCTCGGACATGCCAGAGGGTATTAGAGCTCTTGCGTGTCTAACTTAAGTTTTTTGGACCATGTCAATTGACGATGCTACCTTCCTTTAATTGGAGGTCTCTGCATTTGTGCTTTAAGGAAGCCTCTTAAATTTTTTAGTCTTCGGCCTTATGAGGGCCGCTTGGTTTCGTGACCAAGTTTTAGGAATCGACCACATTAGGTTGATAATACGGCCGAGTTTTATTGACCGCCAAGTGGTGGCTCGAGAAGTAGGTGAATGGATCTCACCCGACTTAGAGGTAGTCTAGGTCATATAAGATCATGAAATGATAAATAAACACTCACATGAACAAACAATAAATAATTATTTTATTAATAAAATGTAACAAAATTTACAAGCACTCCAAATAATGTAAACTAGTCTTACCTGGCCACATGTACATTCACTGATTATATTTTTTTGAAGTGAGAGGCATTCCAAATTCGAGAAACAAGTTTGTCATTTTGGGTGCGTAACTTGTACGCCCTGTTCAGAGAATGGCTGAGACCAGGAACGACTCCTCCTAGTTAGGTGAGAGCTTGTTCCGGTCAGTATTCTTGCCTGTGGCTTTAATGTTTCGTAGCACTAAGTTTCCCACTTCAAACTGGTGCGCTTTCACCTTTTTGTTATAGTATCTAACGATCCTTTGCTGATAGGATGTTGTCCGTAATCGTGCCATGTCCCAAGCTTCTTCTAGTAGGTCAAGGTTTTTCCGGAGCCTTTGTGAATTGTTGAGTGAATCAAAACATTTTGACCCAAAAATTGGGCAGTCTAACCTCTATTGGTATGACAGCCTCGATCTTATAGCATAGGCTAAAAGGTATCTCTTAGGTCAGCTTTCTGGGTGTCGCCCTTATGACCATAATACAGATGGCAGTTCGTCTACCCATGAGCCCCTAGCACTTTTAAGCTTTATCTTCAAATCGTGCAGTATTGTGCGGTTACATTCTGCTCAGTAATTCGAGCCAGTGGAAGGGCTTCAACCCACTTCGTGAAATAGTCGATCCCAACAATTGCAAACTTTCTTGTCCAGACGCAAGTTGAAGGGGTTCAAGGATCAAGCTCCCATTGTGCGAATGTTTAGGACGACTACAGAGCTCGGAGCTCTGTATGTGCCTGATGAGTAAGGTTCCCATGCACCTGGCAATTATTACATTTCTGTATGAAATCCATGGGACCGTGCTTCATAATGGGCCAGTAGTATCCTTGTCTCATGAGCATGAAAGTAAGGTTCTTGCCTTCAATATGGGATCCGCAGATGCCAAGGTGTACTTCTTCGAGGGCGTAGTCAATCTCTTCTAGCGTGAGACATTGCAGGTATGTGACGGAGCATCCACATCAGTACAACTTTTTGTTCATAATGGTGTACCAGCCTGCTATCGTTTTGACGCACTTGGCCTCATTCGAGTTCTCTGGTAACGTGCCATCAGACAAGTATCTCATGTAGGGAGTTATCTAACCGTCAGCATCGGCTATTTGTATTATCTCTAGCTCTGGGTCATCTATACTAGAAATTCCGAGGATTTTGCGCATTTCTCGTGTGTACTGCTCAGGGTCCCCAGTCACTACGACCCTTGCTAGACGGTCAGTTTTTCCGTTCTCTTCTCTTAGGATGTGGATCACTCCACATTATTAAATGTCAAAGTCAAACCTTGGACTTTTAAGAGATATTTGGAAAGTTGCGAGTTGGAAGCTTCAAAATTTCCTTGGTCCTGATTGATAACTAATTTCGAGTCACTGTAGATGATCAGATTCTTGGCCGAGCACTCTTTGGCTAACCTGAGTCTGGCAAGTAATGCTTCATACTCTACGACATTATTGGTCGTCGGGAATCTGAATGTCATTGAATACTTTATTTCTAACCCATTAGGAGTTATCAAAACCATGTCAGCACCACTGCTTGCGTGCTTTGAAAATCCGTCCACATACAAGGTCCATGCTGGAGTATTTTGCTGACCATCGGTCTCAATGAGGTCGAGAGTTTCCAAAGTTGGGGTTGTTTCAACGATGAAGTTTGTTAGGGCTTAGCCTTTTAAAGCTGGTCTCGGTCAGAACTCCACGTCGAACTCACCCAACTTAATGGCCTACTTGACCAGTCGTCCTCTAACATGTCTGGCCTCTGCAATATTCCTTTTAGCAGCTGGTTTGTCAAAATAATAATTTTGTGTGCCTGGAAATAAGGTCAAAGTTTTCGGGCAGAATACACAAGTGCCAGAGCCATCATTTTAGCATGAGAATATCGGGTCTCTGGGTCGTTCAAGATCTTGCTGACATAATACACAAGCTATTGCCCGTCGAATTGTTGTCGAATTAAGACCAAGTTCAAGGCAGTGTTGGACACTGTTACGTATAAATAAAACTTTTCTCCTTGAGGGGAAACAAGAAGTGGTGGATTCGAGAGATACTTCTTGAACTCTCGGAACGCAGCTTCACAGCCATTCGTTTACTGAAAGCAAACAGCCTTCGTCCTCTTCAAAACTTTGAAGAAGGGCAAATATTTCTTGCTTGACTTGGCCAAGAAGCAGGAGAGCACTGCCAGCCTTCCGGTCAAATTCTAGACTTCTTTCACAGTCTGAAGTGGGTTTATGTCGAGGATAGTCTTGATTTTCTCAGAGTTTGCTTCAATCCTTTGATGTGAGACGATGAAATTCAAAAATTTTTTCTAAGGTCACTCTGAACGTACACTTTGTCGGATTAAGCTTTATCTGGTGTGTACGAAGGACATTGAATGCCTCGTCCAGGTCACAAACATGGTCGTCGGTCGCTCTGCTCTTGACGAATATGTTATCCACATATACTTCCATATTTCGTCCAATCTAGGCTTCAAATATTTTGTTGACAAGTCGCTAGTAGGTGGCACTGACATTCTTTACTCCGAAGGACATAACTTTATAACAGTATGTCCTTTGGTCGGTTATGAACGACATGCGCTCCTTGTCCTCTAGGCTCATTTGGATCTAGTTGTAGACTGAATATGTGTCCATGATGCTCAACAGTTCTTGTTCGAACGTTGAGTCTACGATCAGATTAATTGTCAGTAATAGAAAGCTATCCTTTGGACATGCTTTGTTGACGTCGGTGAAGCCGACGTACATAATTCCTTTCCCGTTACTCTTTTTGACCATGATCACGTTAGATAATTAATCTGGATATTGAACATCCTTGATAAATCTAGCGTTAAACAGTTTGTTCCCCTCCTCACGAATGGCAACCAGTTTTTCAATCGAATGATTTCTTCGTTTCTGCCGGATAGGTTTGTGACCAGAATTTAGATTCAATTTATGAACCATTACTCCAGTCGGTATTCTTGACATGTCGCTAGTAGTCGAGGCAAAAATGTCAGAATACCGTCGGAGAAAACTGATAAGTTGGCTTTGGAGGGGTTCTGGTAGAGAACTTCCTTCCTGAATATACTTCTCTGGATTACTGGGGTCCAAAGCGATCCGATCTGTTGACTCTCTAGACTGATCTTGTAATAATGTGGTCTTGTCATAGAAATCGAGGTCCTCTATTGATTGATCGAGGGGTGTCTAAGTGATTTGGGACAAATAATATGTCCACCTGGTCATTTGATTACCAAGGACCTCTCCTATGCCATATGGAGCGGGGAACTTCATCTTTAAATGTGAAATTGAAGTCATTGCTCCAAAAGCCATCAAACAGGAACGTTTGAGGATGGCGTTGTAGACCGGGAGAATGTCTACTATCAAGAAAGAAAGTATCTTGGAGGTAGTCCTCGGATAAGTCCCCAGCATAACTTCAAACTTGATGATCCCTAGAACAGGTATCTGCTCATTGTCTAGTTTGTAGAAGGGTCCTTTGTTGATTTTCATTTGACTTCTTTTTAATCCCAATTTAAAATAAGCATCAAGATAAAGAAAATTCCATAAACTTCCATTATCAACAAACACTCTTTTTAATTGATAGTCTACATTACCATTAGAGACGAGTGCAGATATAACCAAAAGATCAAAATGAGGGGAGGTTACATGAATCATATCTTTGTTACTAAAATTGATGACATCATCCCTAATTCCTACCCTTAACTTTTTCTAGTCGGCGGTCATACTTGAGCACTCCGGGGTGTCATCCCGCACTGGTTATGTTGTAATTATGTTTACGACCCTGGCTGTCATCGGTTTCTTGGCTGCTCGGCTTCATCCCCATCTGCTTCTCCGGAAGCCTGTCTGAGTCTTTGTAAGAATCGGGTGAGGTGTTCAATCTAGATTAGCTCTTCAATCTCCTTCTACAGGATCTGGTAGTCTTCAGTGTTATGGCTCTCGCATCGATGGTAGTGACAATACTTGCATTGATCACCTTTATCTAGGTTTTTCAATGCCTTTGGCCATTTGAAAAACCTTTCATCCTGAATATAATCAGGATGTTGGTGCGAGGGTCATTCAAAGCAATCAAGTCTAGAGGCTCGAACTCTCTTCATGCCATTGGTTCGGATCTAGGGCCGGCATATTGAACTTGTGAGGGAGTGGATGGGCTCGGATCTCCATCATGAATGGAGATCTTCGCAAGTTAGCGGTTTGTCCTCCGGCATCTCCTTCAAAAATGTGCTACCATATTTTTTCAATTTTCTCCTCCATTTGAGGAGCAGCCATCATTTTCTCATTAAGGAAAATCTTCAATTCCGAAGGGTTCTACATAGCCTGAGAAGTTGGGCGGCTCACAACCTTTGGAGGGTGTACACTGTGAGAGGCTCCTGCTTAGTACAAGGGCTCTCTATCATCACGAGAATAATGAGAATTTCGCTTCTCAGGGCTGTCCTCGCCTACCTTGTAACTTAGACAACCCTCCAAGTGTGTCGGGACTTTGTTGCTCGAGACAGCTTGAGTCTTGAGGTTTTCAGGCCATCGGCACTTATCGATCAGGCACTTCCCCTCTTCCTTCACTTGGAAGTCGCCATTTGGGAGGCAAAAGATGGAGTCTCCCTCGGCCGCTCATCAAGCCGTGTGTAAATGGTCTGGACGGCCTTGGAGATGTCTATTCTCATTGCAAGTGCCTGCACACAAGGGTTGGGATGATCATCAACCCGACTGCTCATAGGAGGATAGTTGCCACATGAGGTGGCATCTCTGATTGGTGCACTAACTTGTGCTTATTTGTTTACAATGTTGGCTTTTACAAAAGTATGGTAGGTGGACTTTTTAGTCTCTTCCTACAGATGGTGCCAATGATGTATTCTCAGATTCGGATTAGGGAGCCAAGAATTGTTCATCGGGTCTAAAGTGGATCCGGTCTCTGTACGCTTTTTAATCTGAATTCTATGCAACACAATAAAGTACGGTCAAAGGATTGGCGGGACTCACTCCCCGTTATATCCTCCGACACTTAAGTCAATATATTTCTTTGAGGAAAGAAATGGGAGGATGCAAGTGCAAATACTTATAAATGTATTTTTGTTTGTGGTTCGCGTTTTTCAAAAAGCGTCTTAGTGAGAGAGAAAAAGAATGCGCTTGAAGAGTCTTATATTTGTCTTAGGATTAGTTTTTGCTTGGTTGAGCGTCATCCTTCCTTCTTGTTGGGAAGGTTGGGTTTTTATAAAAGTTAGAAGGCGGTTGACTTTTTCTGCCAACTACTTTAGAAACCGTCAGGTGGATAAGGTGCCGTTCAGATGACAGTTTAAATTGGCGCCCAAGACCGTTGAATATAGATAAAAGAAGAAGACCACTTCGGTCGTTGGTGTTGGTTCCGTCTTCCTTTAAAGAGCAAACCACTCGGATAGAGTCGATGGGTACGTCCACCGATTTACGCCGTATGGGTCGACTAGGCTTCTATTCTTTTATAGGCCGAATCCTTCGACGGGCTTTTTCTTTTAAGCCGTCAGCAACTATATCCATTACTATGGTATCCCTATCACAAGTCACAACATAGCAATATTATTGCTGTTTTAGCATTCACCCTCTCACTTCAAGGGATAATTCAGAGGAAAATGATTTTGTATCAAGAAATACCCACAAAAAAAAAAAGAAAAAAGAAAAAGAACAGAGACAAATGCAGATGATACGTAGGGATAACATGAGTGATTCATTTCAAGGATGGTGCAATTTTATTGTTCTGTGTTGTGCAATGAGTCTAGATGCTGCAATATATAAGGCAACATTTACTAGTTAAGTGAGTTTTTCTCCTTGCTAGTGTTCTGAATGGTGTGTACAAAAAGTCTGCAGCCTCCTTCCTATTAGTTTTTAATAAAGTTTTTTACCAATACTTTTGAGCATTTGTGGTATCTGAGTTTGTGTTTCTCTTCCATAACCTCCCCCCCCCCTTTTTTTTGGGATTACACCTTGTTGATGAAAGGTTTACTGGTTGAAGGGACTCTTTGGGGGGGAGAGGATTAGAATTGCCAACAGACAGTGGCCTCCTCTATTTAGGTTAAAGTACTGATGCAAATATAATACAGGATGTCATCTGTCATATCAAAGCTGGGATTTGTACTTTTGGATCAGGGCTTCTCCAATATGCTTGTTCCATTTAGCATTTTGTTAAGTTTATGCTGCAGCAGCACGGGATTCTTCTATCAGGTACTAAGGAATCTAGGATAATCTACTACTATGTGCTCGTCATGTGCATGCCACTGTGTTTGAATGCCTTTTCTGGTCTGTCTTTCTTTGAACACAGGCCATGTTATGTATCATATATTGCATTTGTCACGCATTGTCTCTCATATTTTCTTAGTTTTCTGTTTGGGCCTGCTAATCATACAAAAAGGTGAGGATCCAATAGCTTTTTCTGGGGCTGTGCGTAAGGGAAATTTTCTTTGATGGCTGTTCCTAATTTCTTGCTAATGGTTGCACTTTGGCATGTGAAGTGCAAGTGCATGTTATTCTATCTGATCTCTTTGATTATAGCATAGCTGAAGTCACGTATTTCTCCATTAGGCAAGTCTTCTAGACTATGCAAGTGAAGAAGATCTGTGTTCATCTTGTATTTTTCTTATCGTTAAGTAACTCCGCCACTGCAGAATAATTGTCTAACGTCTCTTGGAACAGACGAGGGGCTTGAAGCATGGTAGGGCTATTGTTGTCTCCACTTGCACTACCGTGGCATCGATTGTGACTGGTGTACTTGCTGGTATATTTGCTCTGGGTGAGCAATTGCCTTCAGAACTTGGTTCTCGTCTCGTGCTGTTGTTTGGATGGTAATCTAGTGCACTCACCTTTTTGTTCTATCTTCTTTCTCAAGATATAGTTACACACAGTACGTAAATACTATATGTTGAAGGCTATATGATTTTTTATGTACTTTTTAATGTGATAGACTTGGATGCTTCAACATGGATCATCGAGCTGGTTGCCATGGCAATTCCTTTCAATGCATTTTTACAGCCATCTGCACTTTAGTTACAGCATCCAACACATGATAAAATGACTTCTGTGAAATTCCACAAAAAAGCTTTGGCAATTTTAAATGCTATCTATCACTGTTATCTCACCATTATAGAATCATGCCCCTTGATGTGAGAAATCATTCCCAGTCTACTTGTCAGCTCCTTTGTTATTACATTTCTCAACATGAATCCCCCTTTTTATGGTTATTTTTGCATTCTCTTTAATTTTGTACGCCATACACTTGCGTACCTAGTGCTGCAGTCTTTCTTGTTGAGAGACATAAGGGAACCCTGAGAGAGTCCTATTGGAGGTTATCCTTGGACCTATCAAGGGCATCCTGAGACAACCCAACAGAAACTCCTTTTTCCAAGAAATTAATTCTGTAGATTGATAGAAGAGGCTATCTTTTTCCATAATTTGGAAGAACATTTTCATCTTTTTATTAGTATTGGCCATTTTGAAAGGCCTTTTTTAATCCTTGATTTTGTATTGAACAAGGCCATTTCAGAGGGGAAAAAACAATAATGATTGACAGGGTCTCCAACGCAGAAATGTTACTGCTGATGCCAAATGTAAGGGAGTGTTGCCATGGCTCTTTTAGTGGATAAGCTCTTATATCTATTTATCGATTAGAAGTTGGGTGAATAAATGGTAAAAATTATATCAATTAATTTAATGGCTATCTAATTTTTACCATTTATCAACTTAATTTCTAAACCTAACTATTGAATAGATATGAGAGCTTTCCCACTGGGAGGACCATAATAGTTCTCCATATCAAGAGGTCAGCCAATCATTTGTACTTAAGAGTCATTTCATTAATCAGACTCTGTCAACCTTGCTGTGGAGCCTGATATCTTCCTGTTTGTTGTCTAATGCACGAAAAGTTCATATTAGTGGACTTATGAAACTCTGCTAATGTTGTTACTAATACAAGCACATTACTTTTTTTCTGAAAAACCAAATGAGCTCTTGGTTATTGGGGGAAGTTTAAAACCAAAATCACCCGAGCAACCCTACCAAACATGCCCTTGAAATTGTTTTGTTGTTATATTATCAACAGTAAGCCTTAAAATCATTTTATTTTGATGTGCAGGCTGCTTATAATTTTAGGGGTGATTCTGTTGGTAAGCTCATCAAGGCTGGTTGGTCAACTAGCATGGCTAGTGGGGCATTCTGCCCGAAGTAGAGCTGACAAGAATCTCGGCCTGAAGCGATCCGGGTCGGCCCCGCGCAGGGATTCAAACCCTAGTGCTGTGATTCATACGACGACATTACATCACCTATTATCAGCTGCTTCTAAGGAGAAACCTTGAATCATGCCGAGATATAGCAGGAACTTGTATATTCTTGAACATTTTTGAAGTCCTTACAACAACATCCGTGCTGCCGACTGCATTTGATTTTGGGGATATTTTTTATTCATTTATTTGCCCTCGTTAAATTGAGATTTTATTTGTATTTGGATCAATAAGTCATTTCAGATATGATGTTCCTTTTGCCTTTCTAGTGTTAATAATTGCTATCTGATGGCTCAATAGCTTCACGGCTGCCTTTATGTTGATGTAAAAGGAGCTTACGAGCTCTTAAAAATAAGACATAATAGACATCTTTGATACCTGAGAATCTATTTAAATATGTTACTCCAAGTAATTTGGTTCAACTATATTGAGTAAATAGTTCTGCAGTGATGTGCAAGTCTGGAGGCATATAAGCTTTTATTCCTGCTAGGTGGGCGCTACAGAATAGTCCATTTGTGGCGGAACTGCTTCCTTATTGGGTCCTCTCATCGCGTCCTGAGTTGCCTGCCGGGGGCGTGGAAGTGCTCTGACCTTCCCTTTCCCGCATTCATTTGATGGATTTCTGCACGTCTCCCTCAGCCTCAGCAACTGCAGTTTAACACGGTTCTTCTTCATTTGATGGATTTCTTTTGCACCTCCCTCAGCCTCAGCAACAAGCAATTTCTGCCTGAAGATTTCGCAATGCAATGCTCGTGACAGTGGATTGATTTTTTGACATCCTGGATTTTTTTTTTTTTTTTTGTTATTTTTTTGGTTATTCAAATGTGGTAGGTAACTTTTGGTGTATATTAAATTTGAATTATTTGGTTACCATGTCTTGAGTATATTTTTGGAATGGGCTTGTGACATAATTATTTCTAATCAGAGGTCTAAATAAATCAATGATTACTTTGTGGCTATCTGCGGGAATTTTAGCAAAGCCAATAAATAAATTGTTTGATGCCGGATTACCACCTAAGTTAACACCCAAACTAATAATTTATAATTAGACCATATTTCCGAGTGTTGGCCGAACTGGAGGGGGGGTGTGTCAAGGAATAAGGGGCTAAGTATGTTATGGGGTGGCCGGCTACTTGAGGATAAGGATGAATTTAGACTAGGCTCGAGGTGGCTTTAGATGAGGGATTCGCTAGGGGTGACTAAGCTCGCTCTCTTGCTTGTTGTCATAGAGTTGTTGTGATGTTAACCGTTGATTTTGAACGAGAGAGTTGGTGTTTTGTTGATTTAAGGACCACTGGGCCATCGTTGGACTCAATTTCCAGATATTCAACTTGTTGAAGATATTGGTGTCATATGAGATTGTTGAAGATGTAATTGAGTAAATAAGTGGATTCTGGTCATTTAAGCAAAAAATAGAGTCGAACAACACGAACATCACCACCGTAGTATTTGCGCTTATGTTTGAATAACATTTCAGAAGCTAGATCCAAAGCTATGACGTTTGAGCTGATATCCGAATGTTAGACTCAATATAGTGCTGAGGTTGGTATGCAAACGCCAGACTCGGTACAATGACACTTCGAATAGAGTTTTAACATCGTTCGAACGCTGAATCGTAGAAAATGATTTTATCATTTTGCAGGTGAGTTTAGAAAATAAATCGATGGTCATGCTAATTTTGTAGGCTTGCAAGTAGACGCTCTATATTAAATAACATTTGAATATTGTCCGAATGCCAAAAAAAGTATTAAAAGTTATTTGCAGTATTTTAGTTCTCCTAGAATTTTTATTAATAACGTCACTTGGCAGATTTATTACGAAAATAAGAAATTTTATATGTAATTTTGTTGTTATGCTTGATAATAAATATTTTGGTGGATGCGGTAGAAATAATGCGTTGTGGCGATTGATGTGTCATAACATGGTTCCGTGTAATTAGTAATTTTGATGAAAAGTAGTTCACGAACCAATTTTGTGGAATTAAACCATATGGTGGTTACAGAGGTTATTGGATAATATAACGGAAATAGCTGTGGAACTGAAATGATGATTTTATGTTGATGTTGGAACATTATGCGAGTATTAGCACTGTTCTATTAACAGCAAAGTTAGGCCAATATTGGAGCTACTAAGGAGTAGTGGATATAAACTGATGGGATCTGGTCCTGTCCACTTTTCGATAATGTGGATTAATTTAGAGTGTTTATCCATTCCAAGTCTTTTTCACCCCGTGACCTTTTATTTTCCCTTTTTCTTCGGTTATGCCATTTCATCTTCATATGCTTGCACTGGCAATTCTCGTCTTGTTGTTTATTCTTTACCGTAATATCTACTGCTATTGACTTTCTTGATGGAGTATAGTAATGAGAATATGTCGTCATTCTAATATAGTACGATACCTTATTTTATATTTTGTGGATAAAGTAAATGAATGCATCCGAAGACGCTAAAGAATTCAAAATAAATAAAGCGTGAGAGCATTTATTGTAGTTTGTGTTATCCGATGGTGAGGCCATAACAATAAATCTTGAAGATGCATTATGTGGTTGTTTATTTCTCCCGAAGAAACTTTATATTTTGGATATTTAAAATATATAGTGGAGTATTTGTTGACATTTCAGACCACGGTTGCTAATAACTTTCTTGATTTTTCACAATTAAAACAAACAACTTTCTTGAACTTGTTCTTTTTGGTGGTTTGAAAACTTTTTTTTTCCCCCTCTTTGTGAGCTTATTTGATGGTCCTTCCTCCATAACATAGGCCGTTGATTCATAGATGTTTTGGTTTTTCTAGGTATTAAATTTCATTTAAAATCATTAAAAAATAAAACTTGTTAATTATAACCAATATA
>JAODPA010071014.1:0-31146 GCA_025585075.1 Nepenthes mirabilis | reverse complement strand
AAAGTCAGGACACAAACACACTACTTGCATATAAGCACGAGATGTAGATTTGGTAAATTTATGGCCGTTCGAGTTAAGCCAGATTGTCATCGAGCATTAAGTAAAACACAGTTACTATAAAAAATAAGCTCATACAATGAATTTTTTTAGGTTTATTAAACAGAGTAACTAGTTACTGCTATACAACATGATAACACTAACAAGACAACTATAGGATTAAAATTTCTCAAAAAATCTAAGTATAAACCATCATAAGTACAAAAAATAATAATAATAAATTTCGAAATAAATACCATACTCGCTCGCCTGTCCACCTATCTCCTCAATCCAAGAAGAAGAACATGGTACCTGCAATAGAAGAGCACTGCACTTGCCTCTTCATTAACTTTAGAATTGGCAGTATATGCTCAGTTTGCCTGCACAGAGCTTTGTAGCACTACGGTTGAATCAAAAACAGAGGCTGCCAACGAACATGAGATTAATCCATTACAAGCAAGCAAGCAAGTGAATTTATCAAGAAAAATTCAAATATCTCGAAACTTACGGCATCAACGCTGACGGGTTTTCCATCTTCTGCAAGGATTTCAACTATCATTCCGGATTGATCGGCCTAAAGAGAGGAATTTCGATTAGCTGATTGGAGATTGAAATTATGCTAAAAATATGACGGAAAACAAATGCATGGCTAATGGGCAATTGTTGTTGCTGCTGCATTTTAAGAATGCGGTTTCTCAGTTCATGTACTCATTTGTCTCCAGTGAACTGGATTTTTGTAATAAACGAAAATGTGTTAAATACTATTTTGCATATCGAAAACGCCATATCAAGTGCCTCAAGGCACAAGTTATGGACCTTAGAAATGTTGGAAACACTTAGTTACTGCAGGACTTTAATGAGTGCACTCTACCAAACATGCTCGGGTGCTATATGCTTTCTACAAGAGCATGCTTGGTATGCTTATTCTCAGTGAAATAGTTAACTGTTATCCTATGAGAATAAAAATTGAACAGAAATAAGGAATAAGTAAACTCCATACTCTCCGGATTTTATTTTTTCCCTGATACTAGGAATTTAAGATTCCGGGTCAAATAACCTTTACCCACATAAAGGTTACAATATCTTGCATGCTAGTGATGATGATACGGGCACCATGACTGTATCGGTAGTAATCGAAGGTGAGAGGTGCCGGTGGCTGCAAGAGGGGAGTTCTAACAGAGGAACAGAGGAAAACGAGAGAGAGTAGAAGAGGGAGAAAGAGAGATCGAGAGGGAGAGGAAAGAGACAGAGAAAGAGAAGGAGAGAAGAGGGGACGGGAAGAGCAAAGATGAGACAAGGAAATCAGATTTTTCTATATTTTGCACCAGCCACAAAATATGGCTTTATACAGTAACGTGGACAAGGAGTTATAACAGAAGAAAAATATAAGGGAAACCAAATAGAAAACCTGGAGCGTAAAAAAATAACAACAAGTTCGTAACAGATGACAAGTTGTACGAGTGATGTATTGGAATATTTTTGAAAAGAAAAAATGTCTTTTCACATTATTTTTTTGTTGATGGTCCTTATTATTTCTGTATATCAAGTGCTAAAAAATTAATTCCCAACTCAATTCTATCTTTTGAAGGGACCAACTGTGCATGATAATAAAATTATCCACTCTATTTCCTCCCATTTTATTCTATTCTGTCTTAATTTGCCAGTTGCTTGTCTTTGACTATTTTTGTATCACCAACTCAATGTCTAGTCACCAAAAAGAATAGATATAGTAGCAGTCTCCTTAATGTAACTAAACCAGAGAGAGGGAAAAAACACATACTTCAATTTCATTCATCAATTTCATAGCCTCAATGATACACAAGACTTGTCCTTTCTGCACTCTGTCTCCAGCCTAAGAGAAAATTAGCAGCATTTTCAGCACATTCTTGCAGAAGGTATATAATTTGTTAAAGATACTAATAATAGTAGAGTAACCTTCACAAATGGTGGTTCACCGGGTCCTGGGCTTCGATAGAAGGTCCCAGCCATAGGGCACTTCAGCATTGGAAGTGATGACTTAGCCGGGTTGGCAACAGGTGCTGCAGCTGGTGGCGGTGGGGTTGAAGAAGCAGAACCAGATGGGGCTCTGTGGTGAGCTACCACAGGAGCAGGAGATACAGTTTGTGCAATAGCCTCCTTTTTACGGATTAGAAGTTCACAGTCAAGCTGCTTCAACTGCAATTCCACAATGTCTCTTGAATCCACCAGCCTAAAAGATGATACAGAAATATTCACGAACCAAGTTCTTTGAGAAAATGACAAGCATAAAAAGAAGACAGATATTTAGGCTACTTTATAAGACTTGCAACTTGAGTCATAAATTCATTGGAGTCGTCCTTTGAAGCCAACACAAAAGGAGAAGACTTTCTTGCAGGCTCGTCATTCTTTGTTTCTGGGGCATTGGGTTCAGGAGTAGTTGTATCATTCAGGGATCCATCCATGACAACCTTGAAGCCAACAAATAGTGCCAAAAAGTACATCAAAGAAAGAATGAAAATTTGAAGACATATCCCTGATCAAAAAAGATTGAAGATTGGTTACCTTGTTCAACTTAGCCTTCACTGCCACAGTGCAGTTTAAACCAGACTGCAAGCCCTACATTGGGATATCAACAAGTCAAAATATAGTGATTTCAATGAGCAAAGCGAGATGCTTGAGTGTTAGATGTGCAATTACAAAGGAAAATCTTTTGATAAACAACACTAAAGAAAATGTTTGTAGGAATATAAGACTGGCTACAGATCCATAATATTGGAGGGAGAGATGCAACATCGACTTACTTGATTAAAGTCAATTTAATGATAAATTCACAAAAAGAAATCCATCGGTGGGTTCCATCTATTTTATAGTTTCGTTTTTTATCAGTTAAAATGTTTGATCATTGAGATTTTTCACATGTACAAAAAGCATATATAGCTAAAATGAGAATATCAATAATGGCGAGCAGTAAGGATAAAAAAGTAACACAGAATAACACACTAATAGTAAACAATAATAATATGGATACATTGTAGGATGAGCGAAGTTCATTAAAGATTTAAGAAGTTTCCGTGCTACCAACATATGCAATGTACACAAGGCAGTTTACTGGTCAGGGAATACCTTGGTAGAGGAGAGAAGCTGGACAAGGGGAAGTGGCAGAGCTAGAAGGACTTTGATTAAGGTAACGAGAAGGATTCAGAGGACCCTTAATTCCAAAAGGATGTGTCATGAATTGAGTAGAACAGCAGGAAAAAAATTTCATAAACCAAACCCACAATCTTACATAGTCAAATCTGAGCCTTTGTTGTTGATGTTAATATTGTTCAGCAAGCAAGGTAATTGCAATTAAAGAGAAGGTCCTAAATAAGAAGCCTTGATGCTATTTATTTCCAAAGTTCTACTTTCAATTTCTTCAGTATTTCATTGTAGGGGATAACTTGTTTTCAATTCTGATGCAGATATTATGGATGCAGAGATTTGATTTTATTTTATTTTCAAATTAGATTTGATTTGATTTTCAATTAGAAGAGATTTGATTTTATTTTTCATTTGATTTTATTTCCAATTTGATTAGAAATTATTAGATTTGCTTATATTTTCAAATTAGATTTGATTTTTATTGATGAATTGAATAAACTATTGAATATTGTGATTTTCTTCTCTCTCATTTAATCTCAGTTTCTCTTCTCTTTCATCCTCCTTCTATTTCTCCCCCTTCTCTAAATTTTTTCTCCTCCCCTCCCCTACTTTCTTCCCCTTCTCAGCATCAAGTTCATTATATTATCATCTTTCTCTAAAAATCTCAAATTTTCATTTTTTTTTTGTGAGTTCTTAAAAACTCTATTTTGCTATTTACAAAAGGAACTGAAAAATGGAATCTATGAAATGCAATTTAGTAATTCTATATGGATTGAACAAGTTCAACTCAGAGGAAAATAATTTTCACGAACAAAAGGTTTTTGTTAATTTGGTTCCATATTCAAGACTACGTCTTCCAGATGTCTTTTGATGTTAAGATGATGGTTAAAATGGACGAATGTGCTGATAGTATTGTGTGATCATTATTTACTAGTGGAATGAATCACGGGGCAAATTTTTATGGGATAGCAACGGGAACCTGTTTTAAGTGCATCGTAATGGCCAGAAAGACACAGTAAAAAAGGTGGCAAAGATAGTGGGGTGGGAGGGTGGTGGCAGAAAATTGGGTCATGAATGGCAACACAGCAGTGGCAATGGCCGTGGTGGCGGGGGATGGTAGTATTGTTGTGGTAATATAGGTGCTGTTGGCCAGGGTAATAATCATAGCCTATTAGTCTGATGATGATGGCCACATTGGACAAAATTATCTTTCAGATCTTGTGCCAACATATTATACTGGAATGATAGCATGCCTCAAAGCTAAGGGATCATTTCAGATCAACTCTGAAGCATACAGTGAATTCACCAAAATATATGCCTACATAATGCTCAAAGGCAATCTCAAGGAGAAGCATCGAGGAAAATAAATTAACAAGGTGATTCATTGGCAACAGTTGGCAGATACTACCAAGTACCTGCCAAATATTAAACCACATAACTTAAATGGGAGGGCCTACCCCCACATACTCTGCTAAGGGAAACTGCAGATGCCAACTATTGGCATTGAATCATGGCCCTACAAATTATGAATGGGGAAACCTTACCGGACAAGGGACCCGCAATTGAAACGGGATCGGCTGAAGCCTAGGAGCACTGCTCCAAAATGAAGCTGATATCTTAAGACCATTTTTCTTGGTGGTACCCTGCCAAAGAATGAATAGTTTACATCACCGCAAACAGGAAATATCAGAGAAAATAGAACATATCCCAGCACACATTCACCATCAACTAGAGTTAGAATTTTTACCTTCAGCTAGAAATTCAATAAAAAAGACAATTTTTACCACGCAATACAACCTCAAAGCTAGGAGGATGAATTATGCTAGGTCAAATCCCTCCCCCCCCCCCCCCAAATAAAAAAAAAATAAAGTAATCTGCAGGCAAAGCAAAGGGTCATCCATATATCTCTCAATTCAAAAAAATTGAACTACAAGAGTTTGACACAATGTATACACATTTTTGATCTATCATATAATACAATGAGTAGAGGACTAATGCATGCATGATTTTGTCTACTATACTAATCAAGACAACGCTTCTGAATTGATAAGTTCAATTTAAAATTTAAAACAGAAAATTTCTGTATTGTGTGAAGATATTCCTATGTGCATCCAAAAGCCTAGCAGCGTATTCAGGACTAGAAGCGCGTTAGGCGCAAAGATTATTTGATGTACTGCCTTATTTAATGTTTGTTCAATTATTTTTTTTCACCTGCAAAATGCTATGTCCTTCTAAGTTTCAGGACTAGCAGCTAGTACTTTTGTTGTATCAGCTGTCATTTCAACAATAAACTTCTCACGTAATGAAATCTATTTCCTATTGAAAAAGCCAATAGAATTGAAAATATAGTCTAACTTACACAAAATATAACACAATGTTGGGAGTACATCACAAATTATACAGCAGAGAACAAATGATCATGTGAGAATTGCAAAATCCTGGAAAAAAAGCACCATCACCAGCTAACACAAAGCAGCCATAATTTCTATTCAAATGTGTGCAGTGTTTCAGCTTAGCATGAAATAATGCCAAATTAGCAAATCTAGTTAGTTGAACACGAGGACACTTACATTATGCATGGAAAAAGAAAAACTACTGTGATGAAGCTTAAATACGCTCAACGTCGGAACATAGGATGTATAATAGAATAGCAGATAGCCAACAATGTTCGTAAATTCTCGGGAAAATCAAAATTTTAGCAAACCTACGTCAATGTTTTGTGTGTGTGTGTGTGTCTGTGAGCGAGCTCGCGTGCTCTTTCAAGTAGCAAACTGGAACAAACCTGCAAAGAGATCGGCGCTCCGGGAAGGGAAGCCATGGAACCGAAATAGACACCGAGCGAGCGAGCAAGCAAAAAGACAGAGAGTGGGGGAGAGATAGGAGGTGCTCCGGAGAAGAAGGAAGCTGGTTTTGAAATGAAGAGCGACGGAGAACACGAAGAGTGCGAATCTTCCGAAGCAGAACAAGTGACGCAGTACAGCCGACGGGTGATGATGGAAACGGAGACAATAGAATTGAGCAGGCCGTTTTTAGTACAAAGTGGGTTGGCTGGAAACTAAATATTGGGCCTGTGGCCCAATTTTTTCACGGTGATATCCTTCAGCCAAGGCCCATTAAATTTGTTACATTTCTTTTAGGGTCCATTGGGCCCAACAGAACCATGAGCCAACGATTCAAAATTGTCCCTTTTATTCCCAAATGAGCATTGCCGCAATAATAACCTAAATTAAAAAATAATTCCCTACCTCTCTTTAAAAGATTAATCCCCCCTTGATCCATACTAATTAAGATTATTTTAAAACTAATTAGGGTAAAAAATAAGACGATATTTTGATACATTATCTTAGCCTTACTCTTATATTATAAGAATAAATCTCAACTATTTAGGTCATAAGAGTTTAATATTTGAGATTAACATGTCAACCATCCCACAGTCGAGCTTAAACAAATTTAACAGCGATATCCCCAAACGGGTGTCATATTAAATTCATCCAGTAATTAAAATCTATCATTATAATACAAATATCGAGAATAAAACAAATAAAATATGAATAAAAAACACCGTCGCGACCAATATACAAATAAATAGAAAAGTAAACAATCACGTCATGGTAGATACCGAAAGGTGACCATATAACATTACTCTTATCACGGTCTCAATCTCTCGGCACAAAAACCACCTTCCCTTTGAGAACTATCGGACGCTTCTAAAATGATCTCAACTATTAAAATGATAAGGAAGCTTAGTATCTGAGAGTACGTAGCAACACCGCAGTTTACAACGCACAAAACGAGCAATTCCGACGAACAAACAACGGGATCATAGCTCGACAAAAAGCAAGGTAGAAGAAGAAGTATGTCCACAAAAAAGCTAACTAAATTGATATCACATCTGCTGTAAAGAACAAGAGATCATGCAAATTGCAAGTTCACAATCTGAAGAGGAAAAAAAAGAGAGAAACCAAAAGAAAAAGAGCAAAAAATAAAATTCTACACAGCCTGCCAATACTTCAGCATACATCAAACCTAAGCATAGCCGCCCATCAACGGTCCACATTTGATATCGTCCCGATATCAAAACAATCTAACTGAATTCAACGGACACCCTTAAATGGCTCAACTGTGTTCCTAAGATCAAAACCTAGATATTCTACACCGATCGACTAATTGATATTTTCCGGGAAAAAAAAGGAAATTATCTCCGGGCATGTTCTATGTGCAAGGGCACCTTCATGATCACTGCTACAAGAACAAACGACAACTTAGAGGGCTTCAGTGAATGAGTAAACTTAACAAAAAACCATGGCGAAATGGTGGATAAGAATGCCGATCCAGTAATCGATTTTGGGGACATTAATGGCTAGACATCTTCTTCAGCCTGTGGAGTCAGAAAATGGAGTCTTCAAACCCCCCCCCCCTTCCACCACCACACAGATGAAAACAAACCGCCAAGTCTATGAGTCAACCATTTCGTCTTGAATCTCATTTGGGCCGATGAGACCTCGGACGGTCATCATTCTTTGGCGCTCTTGTTCTCTCTGAGCAGCTGCCTCTTCAGCGTACAGATCTTTGTTATCCTGCAGAAAGGGATGTGTAACTGACTTAACATTTTTGCATTTAGCCTACCAACTTGGGCTTTCTGAAACCAATCTTAATGGGGTTAATACGCATGGTTTTTTACCGGCTGATATGTAAAGTAGTGGCTGATATATATCGATATTTCTCGATATCACAACAAAAATTGTGGTATTATATCGGATTATATTTCCTCTGCAATTCATTTTCATCATTTTGTCTAATAAGCTAACACAAAATGACTGAGACTACTGCATTAGTGTTCAACACGCAACGGACAACGACATTTGGCCAACTCTCCAACGAGTGTTAAAATATTTTATAGTGTTAAAACCCTAGCACGGCATTTTGAAATTTTAAGAAAAATGAAGTTTAAAAAATTGAAACCATCTTATAATTTTGAAAAAATTAAACATCTATATCCTCATTAGCTTCTTTTTCTTCATTGTGTAAGTTATCTCAGAGCAAAACTCCCTTTGTAGAGTTTTTTCTAATGACAAGAGGAGAAATGTACATTTTCAGTGATAATTTAGTAAAAACCAATATTCTTGATCAGTTACACATTCATATCTATAAAGAAAACGATAAATTTTAGTTAATGTGTTCACAATAAATGATATCCTCATTTCTATAAAATAGCATATTGATGTATCCCGTGTTTTTGTCCATACTTTCTGCTAATAAGAAGCATCAAAATGGGGGCAACTAATGGGAAGAAGTCATTCGGAAGCACCAAAACATTTGAAAGAAAAAAATACTCAACAACTAGCAAGAAATATACCTGAGCGGAAAACTCCTTCGACTGCACGAGAAAGTCCCGTATGTGATTCTTGTATGTTGAAAGGTCATTTGTCGACTCAAAAAGTCCGTTCACGAATTGAGTAACCTAAAAGTTCACTTAATTTTGTAATGTTCACAGAAAAAACGGTTGTGTATCAAAATTCAAAGTTCTCATACCTCCATGGCAGTCATGTTGGGAAATGATGAACTGAGAAGCTTTATGGTATACTCGCGAACAAAAATCTCATTATTTGGGTACGGATATGTAACTGTGGCTGCATCCCATAACGGTTCTGTCAATCCACCAGATTGTACCTGCATAATAAATTACAAATAATCACATCTAAAATTCTCAAAAATTTGAAGCAATGCAACCATAGAAAAGAAAGATCTTTACCAGACAGAATAGATGCTGAAGCACCAAAACATGGAGCTTGAATCCGGGTTTATGGAATGTGTCGGTCAGCACAGCAAAAATTTCTTGTTCAATTGTCAAGAAATAAGTTCGGTAAAATTGATTACGGAACTCTGAAGCCTGTCGATGACCCAAAGGAAAATGATGAAGACACCACATAAATTATAACCAAGGAAGTGAACAGGGTATCTTCACAGTTGGGTCTGTGGTCATGAATTCGATTTCTGCTGCTATCAGCCTGGACTCAACTGGTACATGGTCTTTGCAGGTCAGGTTATGCGCCTTTGCCCGTGTCCACAAAGTGGGGCTAGGAATTCTTCGTTACTGGAAAAAATTATATCAGAGGATGAAGGAGAACAAGGCAATAAAATACCTGAAAGTTCTTCAGCATCTCCAATAGAAGGTTTAGACCAGTTTCAGCAATATTCCTTTCAGTATGGCGGAAAGCCCATATAATGGAGTCCATAACAAGCTTTAGTTGCTGATACCAACATGAAATAAATATAATTGTGAGCAAAACTCATAACAAAACATAGATCGGAAAAATAAATGAGATGTATCTCAATCTTTCTCAAAAATTGGAAAAAAATCACATTAAATCCAAACATAGAACAACATAGGTTAGATAATAGGGGTGGAAATATTACACACTACACAAGAGCACAAAACAGACACTACACAGAGAGGAATTGGGTTTGTATTAAATGGTTTCTATCATGAAAGGGTCGACACATTTATAATACGACAAAATCATGTTGTACAATGTATTGACACAGTGACCCAAAAACAACACGATATGACAAAGTTAAAAAACACGTCGGATTAACATGATTAAAAACCATTTATCCATCAATATTTAATTGTATTATGGATCAATATTTTTAAACATTTCCTCTCGTGAGAGAAATAAACTATCATGTAACAAATCACGTTTATAAGAGTGCCTTGTCGAACCATATTACCCCGTTAAACACTTAAATGTATCTAGTTGTATCACACAAATACAACATATTTATCAAATGAGTTAAGTAAGCCGTGTCGGGTTATTCGTTTATTTAATAGGTTATTACCACAAGTATTAGTTGCATTTATGTTGGCATACAGCCATGTATTATAATCATAGCCTGACACGAAACATCAACACATATTGAAATCTCTAATATTGAGTAACAGCCATGTCTACACAAAGACAAAAAAAGTAGAAAGGAAGAGGGGAACGACCGAAAGTGTTCAAAGGAGATGCCAAAGTCAAAATTTAACCTGAGGCAACAACCGAATCAAAGCAGGAAAACAATGTGTAGCAATGGCCCGAAGCAGTGAAAAGAACTTTAAGCGGTGCTCAGGGTAATCTTCGAAGTTTTTGGTAATCATCTGTAGAGCAAGACAACTAAAGAGCTTAGCTGGAAAACTAAAGCCTTGTTATTCAGTACAATGTACAGAGTAAACTACAAAAATCAACAGGAATAGCTTCATGCATAGTGATTAACAACAAAATATGCAAGATGCAACCAACTTCACCATTACCATTACTTTGATAAAGGCATCAACCAGTAGCAATAGGTGGAGCACACAAGCTCAGATCTATTGATCTAAATACATGACCAGTTCATATCGGAAGAAGGGAAGCCTCCTCACAAAGGGGTCGAATTGACCCGACCCAAGCGACTGTTTGCTAAAAACAGGGGTCTCCTTGAAGTCGCAAGACCATGTATGGGGGCTAACACTTGCACCGGGCCAGAAGGTCAAGGAAGTTGGTATCCTAATAACGAGGGAACCAGCAACAGAAGCCCTGGTGAACGACAGCTGTAATTATAATGGTACTAAGGCAGCAAGGCATACATTTATCTCATGCACTGTAGGGATGGTGAGAAGAGATATTGTTTACATCCTAGATGAGTTATAATTAGATATACCATTATTTCTTGTACAAAAAGTGCCTATGAAAATGGGAAATACCCTACATTTGATTATTGTTTGAACTATAGATTTACATAACCAGAAGTAACCAATTAATTTTAAGACAAAACCTAGAAATCAGTCAATGATCCTATTTGAGTATCTCTACAGGAAAGACCTCAATAAAAAAACTAAAAAGTAACGATAGCAAGTGATTAAATTCAGTAGTTCATAATATAAAATTATAGACCCTAGAGATATAATAATAAGGATAAATGGGGTATTCCTTAGTCATGAGATCCTACTGAAAGCCTAATTGGCAAAAGCAACATTTCCTCTTCAGCAACCGTGCCCCACATCAGCTCTACAAAGAGGGGAAAACACTAACAGCTAAAAACGATTCTCATAATAATCTACTCAAGATTTTATATGCCTTACATACCCCTCACTAAAAAATATCCGAATAGCTCCTAGATCTTTCAGATCAAACAGATACATGTATATGAATGCAAAAAATCACCTCCAACGTGCACTGGAAAACAGCTTCAAAAATGCGAGGCACATCATCTATCATGGCAGCCTTGTACCTATAAATGGAGATCAGAAGATGAAAAAATCATAAGCATCAAGAGTAATTTTATTGATATGAAGACAGCTCATCGTGCTCGAAAATACCACTGCATTATATTAAAGAAAATGCTCATCATTGTTAAATAGCCAAAGAGGCAAAACAGGCATTATGAGAAGACAGCAACAAGATTATAAAGCAGTCTTCAGAAATGATATTTCACATATCGAGCAAGATACTAGACATTAACCCAATATATGTATAACATCTCATCCTGAATCCTACATTATAACCATAGCTACCAAGTTCACAAACCAGTATGCATAGCTCCATACGTAATATGTAGAAGAGAACCACATTTGGCATGCTGTTCATAAGAGGGTTTGCGGAATGTGATAACTATGTTCAAAACCAACTTTGATAGTATTTGTATATAAAAATAATACTCTTTCCTTTAAGAGACATTTTTATTTAATTCAAACTTCAATCTTGGAGATAGGGTTTAATTCTATGGGTAAGATCAAGTTGAGAAAGGCATATTTTATGATCAGCAACACTAATGCCAACCTAGTTATTTATCAGCATGAGAAGTGGACTACAATTGTTCCATCTCTGTACTTGACAATATATAACAGAAATATTACCATGCTACGTGGATGTACAGGAACCTGATGTTTTGAGGGGGACCACTAATTGGCTATCAAGGAAGGATTTCATATGAGCATGCTTAAGACAAAATAAAGCAACTATAAGGTGTCATATGTGAGTGTAGCCACTGGGTCAAAGTGCAGAAGAATGAAGAACGAATATTCTTACTTGTTTATTATTGTTGCAAAAAGTGACAACACTTCAGATTCCCGGGCATCAGGCACATTCCGAGCATAGTCACCAAGAACAGGATCAATCATTGGAGGCACAAATTGTGTCCCTATATGGGGTTGATCTTCAGCCTTGTCCAGAAATGTCTCAACAAGCTTAAGAGTCTCCCTTTTCACTGATCTGTTGCACAAATCACATTCAAGCAAGCAAATCCAAATGAAAAATCTCAACCGATATTTCACACAAAAATTCACACGAAAAAGCAAGGGAAAATACAACATCTGAGCTGTCTGCCTCACCTCAATAGTTTTACAAAGGATGTTTTTGAAGCATAGGGCCCTCCTTCTGCAATAGTACTTGATATAAGCTCACTATACATTCTGTTGAAGATATTACAAAGTTAGTAATAGGAGACTGCATATTAGTCAAAAAAGTCATATGTTGAGCCTTGGGATTGAGAATGCCATGATAAGAGGTACCTGTAAACATTCAGCATGTCCAGAAATACCACTGAGATTTGTGGAAAGAAATACATTCCAAGTGAACTGGCAACACTTGTGTTCGTCTGCCAAGCAGCAAAACAGATTTTGATAACACTAGCTCTTTGTGAACGTAAGAAAAACTTGCAAAATTGTCAATTACATTAGCTACAGGATACAACCATAATAAGCAGTGTGGAAAAGGATGAAAAGAAAAACATGTAGCAGAGACAGTATCAAGCTTAACACAAAATCAACCAATTTATATAAATTTGCAGAGTAACACCAGAACATATTTCCAACACAAGACAACAACGAAAGACATCAAAGTACTTTCCTATCAATTTCAGATTACAAAAGCTCAATTCTACTGCTTTCAGCTTCAAACAGAAGGTAAAGACAGCTTATACCAGAAACAAGTTGCTTCAAATGCTCATAAAGTGAAGACAACAAATAAATGGCCCAAGAGAAATGACACGCAAGATACATATGGGAGTGTTGTTTAAAAAGTATAATAGCAATGCAAAGGTGCTTTTGTTAGAAAATTCAAGAATATATCTGTATTAGTGCCGAAAGAAACTGATCTCGGCTTCTTAAAAAATGTTGTTTTTAGCAGAAACACCTTGTTTGGCCTATATTGAACTTTCTTGAAGGGAAGACGAAATTCCAAAGGCTAGCCAAACATGAACATAATTTGATCTATACTTCACTTTTTCGAGCCCTCCCACAATATTATATTGATAGCAATACTAAATGCTACCTGTAAACAAGTAAACAAATCAACTACCATGAAAAGGGGCACATGAAAAGCATAACTGTCGATTAAATATTCACCGTGCAATGACTTGATTTTAGCTGAAGGCTAACAGCAGAAGGTAGCAACACACTATTTACAAAAATAATAGAATAAATGTTCAACAAGTGACTGCCGCATCTCCCAGTTTACTTCATACAAGATATGCTCACTGCATCACCACCCCAGATGCCAATAAATCTTGCATGCGCCCATACATTGAATCTGAAGACATCCACAGGAAGGCCATACCTGCAATATATTGAGTACTGTCTTGATAATGTCTTGATTTTTCAGAACTTCAACACTTTGGCGTGCCTGTCCAATGATTTCAACCCATCTCTGTGCAACCAGTAAGAACATCAGCAACAAAATACAGCAATTTTTTTTTTGGTTCTTATAATTTGACTAGCTTTCAACTTGGTACATTAACTTTGAGTCACTGAAGAAAACAGGGAAAGAAGTTCCATTGAAATTTATGAGGTTTCCAGAATTCTACATGCATTGACAGAAAATGATAGCTGCAGTGTTCAAGGAATTCAGAAAGCCAAACAAAGAGATTTTCCCAGCTAATTCATTTTCCCTTAAATTATAACAAATTAAAAAGCCATAGGCACCATCACCTTCATGTCATCCCAGCACCTTACATCATAAAGTCATAACCCTCATACCCCCACAACAAACCACAGACCACAATTTGCCCATTGCTATTGCCACCATCATCAAGTACCACCTTTAAGATTATCATCACCATCAACAATCATGCTCAACCATCACCCTATATACAACCACCACCACCGAACCACCATCTGATGCCTGCATAGCTAAAAATACTAGCCGATATTTTCTAATACCTAGGCAATATCGCGATATATTATTTTCCAATAATGTAACAACATCATGATATATAGTAATATAAGCGACACATCAAATACCGATATGTATTTTCCAAATGTTCGATACCGATATGGCCATAATTAATACCGATACTGATATTTTCATCCATGAATGCAGCCCTTGTATGGTCACCAACAATACATGACCACCACCATCTACCTATCATCTTAAGAGAGAGAGAGAAAGCGAGAGGATAACAATTGCCTATCCAATCCTCTGCCATGACGATTTCTCCCACTCCACAGCCTCCTAACTAGGACCCAAGGCACCCCGGTGCATAATGTTTCCCCGTCATAGGATCCGAAGAGGGGTACACAGCCTTACCCTTCATTGCAATAAAGATACCTTCTAAGACCCAAATCATAAAATTCACGCCCACTACATGTTGAAAAATTTTACCACTGTCCAATTTGTTGAGCCACCTATGTAAGGTTTGCAGAAAATAAAAGATAAGGTGGATAGAGGAGGGTAGCATGATAGGAAGCTTCAGCATTCTGATCATCACAGTAATGGTTTTTTGCACTTATTTTACATTTTTCCCTAACAATTACAAAGAACAGTGTACGTTCCCGGACACTTAATAGGTAATTGTACGTTAATTTGATTACATAACTTACTTCTTCAGGCAACAGACAACACATTTGGTAGAGACAGAGGTAAAGGCCACCACAGATTGACAACGACAAGATGTGCAGTTACAGAAAGGGTATGTAGTAATGGCTTTAAGTTTGAGGAGTCCAAAGAATAGTGCCAAGGTTTGCATCAAGAGAGAAAAAGAGAGATGGAATTGGTAGGCAGAGAGGAAGGATGGAAACAGAGGAGAGGCAGGATATTGTGTTCAATTATATTTAAAACATTCATCACATGGTAAATATGCAACTACAAATATGTCTTATATTGAGTTTGACTGATCATATAAACACCACAAGGGCAACTATTGGACAGCAACACAAAAATAGTTGACTCACCAACAGTTTTACCAGTATTCAATCACTCATTCAGTGCTTAAAATAAAAATTGAAAGATCTTAGTAATGGTCCTCAGAAAAGATAGGTGAAAGTAGTAGGACAAAAATTTCAACTTGAAAAATAAATTTAAACTAGTAACAAATACAAAACAATGTCAAAGCACAAATATATCATTCCAAATTCAAATGACTAAACTTCACCGCATAGATAACAAGATTTACTCTTTCTCTTCTCAAACATATATTTTAGTGCCCAAACTTCGGAGATTTGGATGTTTTCAGCACTAAGTTTTCAGCATTCTCTATTCTCCTTTCAAACTTATGTATCAGCATCATTCGGATTTTCAATAAAGTATTATTTTTGTTTTAATTTATCATCAATTAAAGTTTTCACCACTCAAATGTTATTTACCTCTTAATTTTTCAGCACTCAGTTTGCAACGCCAACATCTTAAATAAACGTAATTATGCTCATATTAATAACATGTGCAAAAAAAAAAATCATGTATTTTCGTTTGTCGCGTCCATTTTTTTCTATTACATCAATTTAATTGTGAATTTCAATGGAGCAGATATAGAATTTTTGTAGCATGTCAATTTAATCGCTGATATAACTTTAGATATCTCACAACATACAAACATTCATTGAGATGATATTGATCCTCATTTTATCATATTATTTTACCTTAGATTAGTACATGTTTATATTAGTTGTATTCAGCCATTCATTTCTAGCAATAATTCTCTATGACTGAATAACAATCCATCAGTGAAATCATATTGGATACACCTCTTGTTTAAAACTATGTTTCATGAACTTTTGCATGGGAATAAGAATTATAATTCTAATGAGATTTTCAGCATTTATTCACTTTAGCATCTTATCTCTCCCAAACGCTTCTCAGACTTGAAATTTCAACACAGACAAGCACCTCTAAGAAGTTGGAAGACATTTTGGCACATCTTTTCAGCATTAAATTATTCAGACTTCCAAGAAAAAACAATCTTGGTGTTTAATGCAAACATAAAACAGTCTGATGCGAATTGAAATTCTGAGTTTTATTTCTCAGCGCTATCAAGGTGTCCAGGGTGCTTTAAAAAGTTGTAGAGAGCACACAAAGGTAAGGGTCATGGTGGCATCGCGTCCTAGCCCCAATTTAAACCTATGGGATGTGTTGAAGAATGGAATAAAATATCAGCCATTATGCAAAATATAGGACAATATATCAATATTGAACCCCCCCAATACTGATATATCCCAATACTACGACCAAATCGCGATATCTCATCATATCAGTCATATATTAGTCAATATTCTAAATATCAACCAATATACCCAATATTTCTAATATTGGGAAAATATATTGGCCAACATTTCTCTATCAGGTTCCCATTTACAAAAAACTACGACCGATATATCTAATACTTATATACATTCCCGATATGATGCGACAATTATAGTTACTAATACATTCATCCATGGTTTTGAGTGTAAGAACAACGTGGTGTTTGCTTATATTATCACTTAGACAATACCTAAACAACTACTTCTCACCTGATTAGGCAACTCCATTAACCTCCGCAAATACTCGTCCCTCCTTTGTGGATCAGACTCTGCTTGAATCATGTTACCAACCTGAAAATGTAAAGCAACATAGATATTTATAGCATAATTGTTCCACAAGAAAATCATCATTTTAACACAAGACTTACAGATTCATAGAATGCATGAATTTGATGAGGCTCAAGATCAGCAATGGTTGTTGGAAGCCCAGTTAGAAGTTCGGATACAAATGGCTCACTTTCTCCAACCTGTAAAGCAGCAAATCGTATAAATAAATTTTCACAAGTTGATTAATACTATTATATACCAAGCAATCATATGGCATATGGATTGCAAGATAAAAGAGTATTGTAGAACTTCACCTGTACAATAACAAATTTACGCTTGCATTTTTGGACAATTTTTAAGAATGTGTCACAGGCCATGTCCTGAATAGTCATAAGATATAAGGTTAAATTCCAAAGGCCAACAATAATATCATCCACATTTCGACATTTGTTTTTCCTTACTGATCCCTAGAAAAAGAAATTTTCTTGACAACCAAATGACAACAATGAACAATCTGGTAACACAAACTGCATAAACATTATCCATCATCAGCAGATCATCAAACAAACCAATGAACACTATGAAAATGCTTGAATAATTATGAATTCATAAAGACATTGCAACCAATATTAATACAACATATATCTTCTGAAACCAAATCTTAAATCAGGATAAAATTCTATAAAGGGTCTATTCGCTTCCATGAAGTGCCAATCAATCTAGGTTAGGCTCCTTGTGGGCTAGAGCTCTCTTTTGTTTATCCTATACGCCTCTTTGGATATTTCAGCATGTCTTGATCAACAGGAGAAGCATTGAATGCTTGGACCACTGGAAGTCTAGAAATCAGGAGGAGATTTGGTATGTCATTGTGCACCCATTCTATGAATAGTTTGGCAGGAGGATGAGTTGTCACGTAGCCCTTTCTCTTTTAGTAAAGAGATAGAAGACCCAGCGAAATTTGTTTTTCGGACTCTAGAAGTATACATTTATTATCTTGTCAACAGCGTTAGCTGTCTGTTAATGCCATTGGCACATCTAATACTGAGTGCCACGCCAAATGCTCATTTGTATGATAAAATTATTTTTAATAGCCAAAGATGAAGCAAAAAAGGAGGCTTCTCCATAAGAAACAAGAAACTTAGCAACATTCCTGCAGTGACTCAGATGCAACAAAGGAGATCAGATGATTAGTAACTTGGCTCAATAGCCACCCATGAAAACCAAAAGGCACAAGCATTCAACAAGTGACTCCAATTCAAAAAGGTAGACAGATGGTTGTCAACTGGGCTCAAAGACCAATAGCTCTGGTACTTTGTATAAGATTTGTCTTGACGCAGTTGGTTGCTGGTTCTGGAAGGAAGAGAATCATAGGTCATCAGGAATAGAAGCAGCCGGTGGCAGATTGTCTGCATACTCCAAAAATTACCAATGATTTGTATAACAAGAAACAGGCAACAAACTCAGCCTTCTCTTGTTTGATTGCTGTCAATTACATGGAGTCCTGGACAGCAAAATAGGTCACCGATAGTGAAAATGTGTGATGCTTCCACATTTTTCTCATTTTTGGTTCCCAGCCCTCAAGGAGGAAATTTGTTCATGTAGGTTATAAAGCATCTAAAGTACCAAAAGAGAAAGATTTCAATAACTCAGTTAACAACCTAAATGCCCTAGGGAAGACACAGTTCTGCAACTTTTCAATGTTTTGCATCTGATATCCAAGCCACATAAAAAATCCCCAGAAAAATACAATTTAGTATACTAAATTAGACCCCCAAGCAAGACTAATGGGTGTCAGGGATTGATGTTAAAAAGTGTTTTTTGGGAAGAGCTATAATTATAGCTTTTGAAAAAAGCTCCGTTAGGGTGCTTATGAAAACGACTGAGTTAGAACTTGTTGAACAAACTCAAGCAACTTACAAAAAACTCAATTATCTTTTCAGGAGACTTTTTGGTGATCCAATTTATAGATTTTTAGCCTAAATGCAAGTGTAAAGTGTGACATGAAAATTTCAGGATTTCCAAGCACCAAAACAGAGCAGATGCAGAGATAGTTGTGACTTGAGAGCATCAGTTCCATATAAAACATGGAAAAAGTTATAATTACCAATGAAATACACAAGCAAAAGCCATAGAAAAATCTTTCACAATGTTGAGCTACAACAGCACAGTAAGTTTGGCATTGAACTCTCACAAGGAGCATTAGATGTAGATTTCCAAGGGTTGATGTGATCAGAGCAGAATATGACCTGAACTCCTGGATGTGTTTCATGCATGAACTCAAAAAGCTTATTGACAACTGTTTTGAGAAACTTCCAATGAGCTCTTAGAAACCTGGGATACTGACCAACGACATACCTGCCATTCCATCCAACTAGCTGATCAAACTACTGTACCAAAATGCTGAACATAAAACAGGGGTATTCATCATAGCACATAACAATTGCAAACTTGTGTTCATGCAAACTATAACGGCCTTAGAAACAATGAAGCCCCGGATTGTCGTTTGGGGAATTTCTGAAGTAACTAGGATGTGACAATTGGCATGTATCTCCGAGTAACAGAAGAATCCAGAACAACCCAATTGTGAAGTCTCAAGCGTTCCACATTAAGAATACTTACATAATGTTACTTGCAATTACAGCCTTGTTATCTTTCCCCTTCGTGATTTCGCATAAATTCAATAAGTCACGAATAACCATCACCAAAAATCTATTTTCCTGCAGAATAGCAGCATGATTAAAGATGGCAACCAAAAAAGCAAAAAATAAAATAAAATAAAATAACAGGAGCTGAGTCAGATAAAAAGCAGATACGTAAAATGATACAACAATTCAAGAAAAAGCAATGGGGGAAAAAGGTATATTAGGACATTAATAAATTACCTACGGGAAAAGACTGGAGAACCAGTGGCATCGAAAGAAACTGGAGGGATGGGGCCAGTACAGAGAAATAAAAAATGGAATGCTTCCAACAGCAGAAAGGAAAATACCTGCTCCTCAGCCATGGACCCAGATATAGATCCTATTGCCCAGCACAGGGTATTCAAATTGTTCCATGACCAATCCTCACCATTCAGCTGCTTGGTCAATTTTTTTAGCATCTATACCACAATAGAAAAGAGACAAATATACCAGTTAAAATCACATTTAGACTATAAACCAGTCTAACCTCATCCAACCCCCTCACCCATTCCCAACAGAAGGGAAACATTAGTATTACTATGGAGTCTATAGATAAAACAAACCACACCACCAATGAAGACAAGCAATACCCATTCATCAAATTTTCAAGAATTGGTAAGTAACATCAGCCTTTAATTTTGAACGAAGCGCAGGCATAACAAAGAGGGCACAGTGCAAAAACATATTCCAAGAACAACCAGCAAACAAATACCTAAAAACTCACCTGCTTTTCAGTGTCATCATGGTCAAGGTGTGTCAAGTAGACTAGTGTTTCCCGCATGATCTGCAAGACAGAACAGCAATCAGCCATAGAAATTGATAGCAGAATCGATCTAGAAATAAATAAATGCCGAAGAGAACTGTCATTGTGCACCATATCTTCCCAAATACCACCTTGGTTTAAGCCCAATGGCCATAATTGAACCCCCAACTCAATAAGTCTATGACCATTAAATCATTACAGCAAGTTTTCAAATATTTGAACAGTCTACAACTTCGAACCATTTTAGCTACTAAAACAGTACTTGCACATCAATAGGAGCCAGGTTAAGCCACCTGCCTTTTCATAGGAAAACACACATAAACACAGAGACGTCACACCTACAAATCAAATAACTGGTGACTTACGTAACCCTGTAACAACTTAGGATCACCTTACCGGAAAGTATTCACGTCAGACAATTAGGATAGGTGTGACACTTCAACCACACAAATTAGTGGAAAATGCTAATAAACTCTCGAAAAAAGTAAAGTCCAATAAATGTACATGTGACCATATCAGTCAATCCATTGTTTAAACAACATAAGCCATCAAGAACGACGAACAGACCACGCTACAGCTCCATAATGCGCAGCATCACCAGCACACCCATCACTTTGAATCGCATGTCACCACCAAAGCTCCCATAGCCAACATCATGAAAGCCTTAACAAGGCTGCGCGCCATTTACAGAACTACCACTGTAAGGAGTATCACTCATGCAGCCAACATGATACTAGCTGTTAACAACGCCCCTCCACTCGCAACAAACAATCACAAATACTTTGCCATAAACGAGTACCAATTCCCACTTACCAGTGGACCCAATTACACAACTGATTTGCAAGCAATAAGATTTTGATTTGCAGAACCTTGAATTACTTAAATTTAGAGGAGACCAAAAACATTTACAAAATCCCCATTTAAATGCCTAACATATGAAGAAGTGCCAATTCTGAGCTAGCAATGGACAAGCTAACATAGAGGATTTGCAAGCAACAAGATTTTGATTTACAGAATCTTGATTTACTTTGGTTTAGAAAATAACAATAATATTAATAACTTCATCATAATAAATGTTCATAAATGTGTTTCAAATAACAGTGTCATTTGACATCTTACAATTTACAGAGAGAAAAATCCTACCCAAGGTCACCGCATTTGGGATTTGGTAACATCTACCGCATAAAGTCCCAATATCAGCAAAAGGGCTGTCATTGAGAATCTCAATCCATTACTTTGTTGGCCATACGTGGTATACGCCAGGGAAGGGGGGCTTGGAGAATCAGGTAACTGTGATCCTCCACATGTTGGAACCTCTAAACTCAACAAAAAATAGGCAACATATTAGGTATTTGGATGGTATGACATTAGCCATCTTTACATTGAAGAGCGCAATATTTTCACCATTTGGATATGCTTGTGTGTGTCTTAGGAAAAGATAGATCACCTTGTACTGAACAAGAACATCATTATCCTTCATCGTCTCCCGGACTATATTTCCATTTTCATCCTCAACAATCAAAACCTCTTCAGGCTTAGCCATTCGACAAATCATCAGCAACCGCAACTTCGACATTGTGCCTGCATAAAGTTGACGGCGTTGCCCGAGTTGTGAGCCCATTCCATCAACCATACCCGGAAGAAATGGCATCTGCTGTTTCAATACACAGAACAGGATGTCACATAGTGATGTTGCTGTCCCAAAGATACACATAACAAGCAGATGCAAGTAAAAAGACTGAGGTGGAGACCAAATAAAATACACGCATGAGAATGCCTCACAAAGAAAGTGAGTATTGCACATTGGAGGGATAGCGCAGCTGGCATCAGGGCAAGCAACGTCCCAACAGACAGACAGGATCACAGTCAAACAAATATCATAAAAAGAAACAACTACATGGCGGAAGTGAGTTGCTTTTCTTCTATTGTTTTATAACAGAAAACAAATTTGTAATATCAGCATTCTGAGAAATCACCACCACCTATTAGAATACTGGTAATTGTGCAAGCCACCAGTAAAACTAGTTCACAATTACCTGGAGCCCCATCATACTTGCAGCTACAGCAGGATTGTCCAGATTATTATGGGACTCAAACAGCTCTAAGACCAAAGAGTTCCAGTAGTCCAGGCAGACCTTTTAAAAAATATATTCAGAAAGTAAAGGTCAACTGTTGGTTCTGAAAGTTCAATCGCAACAAATAAAAGCAAAAACAGGTAATCTCACCTTGAACACCTCAGTGTCATCAACATATGAGATGTTAATGAGATATTCAAGACCCATCAGCAGTGCAGCTATATTTTCCTGTGCAGCTTCTAGTACTCGAATATGAGACTGCATAAATCAATAGGCATTTTACTTAAAATTAGTTCGCCAGAACATCAATCAAAGCAATGAAGGACAACCCAAGAAATGGAAGTATTATATAAGCCCTTCAAGGGGCAACCATCGACAAATGCAGATAACATTGAACTTAGCAATCACGAGCACCAATTAATTGCATTGAAACAGCAATTAATAGAAGATCCCCCCTTCCAAAACTTAAAAAGAAAAGAAAAAAGTGGGGGCATATAGACATGAATAAAGACATATTCTACCCAGAAAAGAAAAGCATATGTCCAGAAAGCAGACAAACCTTGAAAAATGAAGTAAAAAAAAGTGCCAGATTCTGTATAAAAGCCTGAAAGAGAAAACAAAAGAACACACTGTTGCAGATATACAGAAAAGAAAGAGGCACAAAGACCAGGTAAACTGAAAATAAAAGCAATCACACCTGCTCATCAGTTGATCCATGTGCATAAGCATCAGGGACGTTTGAGTTTGGAGGAAGGATAGTCTGTCAGAAATTACAAAGTTAATCAACTTACGAAAATGAAACAGAAAGCTTTAAATGAAAAACAACAACAAAACCAAATAAACACAAAAGTTGAAAGCAACAAAAAATCCAAAGACGGAGAAAGCCAAAGAGAAAATTTGAATCCAACATGGAAATTCGGAAAGGTAATTTTCATTGTAACAGATCTCGTATAAAACCCAAATATTGACTAACCTGCAACTGCACCATGAATATGTTATAAATCTTGGCATACTGCCTGTCATAGAAGTCTCCAAAACTCAAGGCTGCAACCTGCAAATAGCAGCCAATAAAACAAATGCCAATCTACACTTGGTAGTAAGTGGAGGAGAGAACTATGCATTGCACATGAGCAAGAGTAGCATACCTCAGTTAAACATAGAAGTGTGAGATTACGATATGCTGGCACAGGAAAAAACTTCAAAAGGGTCTCCAGCTGACAAATTCATGGAACAATGAACAACACACCACAAGAAAATTCAGAATTACCAGCGAACCAAACAAGTTCAGAATTGAAATCAAAGATAATGGACAAACCAGTGGCGATTCAAAGATATAGCCCAAAGGAATCCATGATAGGAACGCATGCAATGTGGACAGCGTCGCCCGTATTAACTCCATTCTTTGAGATGCTGATAGTACGTATAGACATAATTCATGAATAAGTTGGAACTCGCTGCAAACAATCCGGAAGGCTCTTAGTAATAAAATATGGGAAGCATGGAGTGAATATTTCTTACACAATAAAGAGTTTTGTATAATCAAGATATTTTATGGTTAACTTAGAACACAGGTATGGAAGGAAAACAGCATCATTTTTGCTGAATAAATATTTCGTTTTAAATTGAAGGCATGCTAACCGGTAAACAGGTGAAACCCATAAAAATCTTTGGGTAAGATTCAGAAACAACAATCTAGTAATGGAACTACAAACTGCAAACTGAAAGGTACCAATGTTCAAAACTTTTTGGAGTTGGCTTGGGTAGTAAAATCTCAAAATGAAATTAAGAGATATGTCATGAAGGAGGCGACACAAGTGTAGCACATGACATACAAACAGTAGTTACATCAACTGAAGTTTGTTATTTTCTCTTGCTTCTGTAAGAGAGGCCGTTAGAGAAGCTTGGCAACATTGTACAACTAGTGTGCAACAACCTACCTAGATCAGCTATATAAGCAAGAGACCAACTGTAATCGTGTTTTGTCAGAATTCAGTTGAATTATTTTCTCCATCGTGTCTGATTACTCAATTTTCCTTCACTTCCTCTCATTGTCATCTCCTTCCCTAATTTCTTCCCTATTCCCACTTTTCTTTTACAACAACACAATTCCCTTGGTGAGTGAATTTCATTCATGACAATATGGTTTCACAGGTAAAACAAACGAAAAGCTCAGTCAAGATTATCATTCAAAACAAAGATCATGAGTTCAATCCTTCGTCATCATTATCTAGGTTTTGTCAATAAAAAGGCCCATAAAAGCTAAATTAAACTAAACTTTAAACTAACAGAGAAACTTCTGCGAAACAACTAAAAGGCCCTATCAACACAATTAAGACTCATTTTACAATTACATATGCAATTTACAGATCTGGGAACACGTGAAGGAATTGATACGCACCAGAACTAATTGAATCTCACAAAGCAAGAGGAACAATTACTATTAACAATTGTACTATTATTCAAAGTACTGGGCATTACATAACGTAGACTAAGAAAACACAAAACTACTGCTTTATATTTTATTCCATAAAAAAAATGATGCAACTTGTATACCAAAATGGATATTCACTAAAACAGTAAAATCATGTGTGCTAATCAAAACAAGATTGACAAAAGGTGGAAGAAAAAAAGTCCTTGGAATCAGCAGGAAATTTAGTTCCCAATAAGAACCATCCTTCAAATTGAAGAAGAGAGAAATCAGGTCAAAAGGTGACTATTAACTACTTAGACAAGAGCATTCTCTACTCATTATTATAACATATGCCGAGCAGAATATTGCATATTTCTTTTATTTTTGGGAGGGGATATACAGAGCATTTCATGTGTCGCAAACATATCGATAATTAAGACAATCAAAAGAAAATCCAGAAGTTCAAAAGCCAAAAAGATCATTTTTTTGGAAAAATGATGGGAAACGAAAGTACTCAGGCTTGCTGAAGTCATGGACCAACTTTGCCTAGTCATGTGGGAGCACCAGCAGAGAGGATGCATAATTCTAATACAATAGCCAACTTGTTCAATGCAATTACCTGTTTAATGACTGCTTAAGCTCTTTAATCTTCTGTTGTGTCATTTCCCCTCTTGAAAAATCAAAAACCTCTTCACTTAAGAGCTGATAAGCAACAGCGTCATCACCCATGACACAGAACCAATTCCCAATCAAACAACAATAAAAACCAAACAACCTACTTTTAGTATAACCATGCAGTTTTCACAAATTGTTTCACTAGTTTTCGCAGCAGCAACAAGATCAGGAATGAAGCTCTGCCACCTAGCTGGCCAGTCATGCTTCAGTATCTGTGAATTTACAAAAGAGAATGCAATCTTACAAGGAAGACCTTAAAATAAGGGCCTACTCTTTTCATTATTTAGGGAGGGGGGGAAGCAACTGGGATAAAATAAAGATAATCACTATTTCTTTTACTAATACAACAATGATCAGATCAGAAGCAATGAGAACCCTCACTTCTGCTTCATTTGTGGGATCAACCAAAAAAGTGCACAACAGTTCCCAGATCATATTATACCTGGACCAATATAACATTTAGTTTGTTGACATATAGCCTTTCCCGCCTGAAAGAAGCCTCATCTCTTGAAAGCTATAAAAAAGAATCCATGATGACAAGGAATTGTACAATGATCTCCCATAGAAGAAACAAAATAATTAAAACAAAAAAAGGAGAGAGAGGGTCAGGTGCATCCGTATAAAAGGAATTCTCATTATTCACACCTGCACAATGATATCAGATATAAAATCCTAGGATAATCATGATTCACACCTGTACAATGACTTCGGAAATAAAATTCTTCATCCCATCTCTTTGAGCGATTGGCAATGCATTCCAACGATACTTAATGACACCTTCTAAGACCTGTCAATAAGCATAGACAGCTTGATCCTCTCAACAGTAATGAAAACACTATATATATATATATATATATAAGGGGTTGATGGGTTGATATACAAATACAAATTCATCATTTCAAGAATATCTCAGGCTTGTGTTCCAAGACTCGTACAATATCATCCTCAAAGATTTCAACAATTGGAGGAACCTACAACAGTTCTCCTACTTGACAGAACACCTTAATACTATTTCTGATACTACTTTCTCCAAACACTGGACATATACATGTATATATGTGCATATATCCATAAATATGTGTACGTGTGTACAGATGTGTAAATATGTAAACGGATATATATCTGTGTGTGCATGTGTACATCTCTACGAAGCACGGACACCGACACCGGACATGGATAGGGCACGACACGACACAACACGTTAAGGACACGTAAACTAAAATTATGATTTATAATCTTTTTAATTGATGAATACTACTTTTTNCTCTTAGTATTTGGTGGGTTAAACAAATTAAAATAGGGGGGAAAAGAAAAAAAAAAAGAAAAAAGGTGGGATAACCCCCTGCCCATTTTATTAAATCCAACGGGCAAGAGCACACTCATCCCCTTAAACCACCTTCGACCATCGTCCTCTCTTTTCACAGAAGACGAAAACCCTAAAATTACAGCTTTCATGATGAATGGAAGTTCCATCCAAATTCGTTTCCTTCTCTCTAACTCTCTCTCTTCCACTCTTGGTGCAAGGCAGCATGCTTCCTCTTAAATCACCTTCGGCCGCCATCCTCTCTCTCCATGGAAGATGAAAACCTAAAATTGCAGCTTCCGTACAAATTCATTTCCCTCTCTCTAACTCTTTCTCTCTCCCACTCTCTGTGCAAGACAACGTGCTTCCGAAATGTGTCCATAACGTGTCGGATGTGTCCGGAGCGTGTCCAAACGTATCAGGATGTGTTGGAAACGTGTCCAAAATGTATTGGGATGTGTTAGAGCGTGTTCAAAACGTGTCAGAATAAAAACAAATAAATTAACACGTGTCCAAGGCCTGTCGCACACCGACACTTTAAGCCCGATAGAGTTTTCGTGCTTCCTAAGTACATCATCTTTGGCAAGAATTATCCTATGTGGTAATAGCATGTAATACACCTGTTTATACAGCCTCCAGATTTAATTGGTACCAAGACAAGCGGAGCCATTACCAGACAAAAGGAAGGTGAAAGAAAATATAACATGTAAAGATCGGGGACGTAAAATATTTCAAGTACTTCAGAATAGAATATGAGCACCGCTGCCTCTTCCATAAAAAAATAATAACATGAACTGCAGAGTTACTCGACAGGTATATGTAGAAAATCTGAAGAATCTAACTACATAAGTCCCAAAATTCAGCACAAAATAACAACAGTACCACTTGGACACGAGTTACAGTGCATTCATAAAAGGTTGCTTTAAAAAGTGAATATTGACATCTCCCTTTGCCAGCACAAACGACCATTAATCGTAATGAGTTGGCATCTATCACTCCACTGCATTTGTAATTTCTCCAAAAAAATAATTGCATTCTCCACAGAAACTCTATTTTGTCCAGGCCAAGTGAACTAATACAAACTTCCAGCCAAATGGGAAGCTGCTCTAGAAAAGGTAGAAAACATGTCACAGTAATTATTTCTTTCTTTAAGCTTCCCAGATGGCAAATGAAACATTATTCAGGGGGAAAAAAATTCGTTCTGGTCCTTTAGCTCTTTTTTGGCAACAAATTCAAGAGGATTCTTCTGTAATGACCCTCCACCATAATTAAATCTATCCACATTGTCCAATCCTCCATCATTTTTATTTTTTCATTTGTATGGCACCTTCCTCAATGAGGCAGCAGTTCCTACTACCGGTAAAAAAAGGGCAGGGAAACCCATTTAAGATGTTTCAGGCATCTTAAACATATGCAAGACAAGCATAACAAGAAAAGTTGATTTGGATGAGATTAAAGGTAAAGAGATTCTATTTTAGGAGAACAGCCCAAGTAGAAAGGCATAAAAGGATTTATATACCCAACCATATACTGAGAGTTAAGGTTCCACCCTTTCTTGTTGCCTCCGCTTGACCAACTTTTCTTTGCTATAACCATGAATAAAGATAGTCCTTCAATGCTATTATAGACATTTTGGAGAGGAAGGAAGCCATCTCTCGCTTAGCTTAACCAGCTTTAAAGATGTGTCCAATGATGTTAAACTATCACCACAAAAAGTGTAGAAATGGCCAAGATCCTTCGATGGAAAATCAAGTGGTAAGTTTTATTCTGTCCCCCCCCCCTCCCTCCATCTTCATCACTAACATTTTCCAACTTAACCCTAGCGTCAGAGGATGGTCTGTGGCATAAGATTGCTCCATTGCAACAATGAGACTATGGATTCAAGCCGAAGAATTTTTAGTGCAGGGATGAGTTGCATATAGTTGACCCTCCTGTACACACGATGTGAGAGCCTTGTGCACTAAGAAAAGATTTCATAGCTAAGCTTTAATCTACAATATCCCAAGTTCTAAATCCATCTCGACAGAATGCGGTAAATCTTCAATTAAGTGGATGAATTCTATATCCATAGGCTAATGTTCAACATTATTTCTTCCCCCACTACCACACTACAATGTTCGAGATAATGTTAAAAGACCAAGCAAAAGAAGCACAATATCGGCAGTCCGACCCTACAAATCTCAAAAAGTGTCAGACACCCCACCAAGAAATCACAATTCAAATAACCCAGTAGAAGTTTAGTTGCTTCCAACAAGAGGCAGAATCCAAACATTCTATGACTTCAATCAGCCTGCTACAATAGCATAAATCTTCAAAAACATTACGTGTGAAAGGATAATGTGTAGCCCGATAGAAATCCATAGTACCCCAATAAATACTCGTTCAATTATCATCAAAACATTTCCAAATTTAAGTTAAAAAATTATTTTCATTGTTTGACTGGTTAGTTTCATTTTGAATAATAAATATACAGCATCACTGACCTGAAGGGAAAAGAATTTAGTATTCAGGTTTTGAGTATTCTGTAAGATGTGCACAACTTGCAGCCACATATCTGGATTGTTTTGCAACTCACGTAATATTTGATCTGCAGCAGCTCTCTGTACAAAACATATAAAAGACCATATTATAAAGAAAGACAAAGCAGAATTAGCTTCAATACAGAATTACAAAGAGAAAAGTACCACAAGGGTGAGACAAAATAATTGAAACAACTTGATGATATTGCAATGCAATATAAAAGCACTCTTTCCAATTGCAAAGCACGAGTGCAATATTGATGAAGAGGAAAAGAATAAAGTACAAGAAACATCAATTGACATCAAAAGCCGTGATTTTGGGGCAGGCGGAGGTCTTCAAATGAACAAAACAAAACAAAATAGTTTTATAGCCCCTATTTTCTTTTATATGCAGTCCAGAACAGGACCGCATTCAGTCTATTTATCACAATAAAACAATTTTCTCTTTACTTTTGTGCATATACTAAAGCTATTACCTAGTTGAGACAATTCCTTTTTTTATCATTTGGAATCATCCTCCTCTCCCATGCCAATTTTTAGCAACAGTACGGTGCCTCAAAAGCAAAGCTGGTGCAACTACAAGAACTATTTTCACACTCCTGAAGTCTCCAATTTGCATATCTACAGAATGCAATTAACCCAGTCTCCACATCATTCTTTTAATTGCAATTTCCTCATATGACAACGTCAATTCTAATTGAAATAACAACAATATAGCAAGGGTGGATGAGAGTCTAAGGATGTATGCTTCTATTACAATTTCCTCAAGTGTTATACACAAAGGAAGAGCTTGGCTTTATTACTAAAAGCACTCTCCACCTGAAAGGTATAAAAACTTCAGGACTAGACAAATCCCTTATTTGGCAGATAGCATCCATTGCCAAAAGTGGAATTGTTTACTGGACTACATCTTCCAATAAAATCCAAAAAGTGCCAAGAAAAAAGGCACCACTTTCTTGTACAAACGCATACACAACAACAGCAGAATAAACAAAAAGATAAACCCACATTAAGAATTGAAACGACCGAAGAGATGAGTTTGACAAACGTGGCTCCCCATAGACTAATCCACTGCTAGGCTAGCTACAAATCCCAATAAATAAACTAAAAGGACATCGACGAACTGAACTCGCATACCCAGTCAGATAGTAATCATCACAGTAAAATGAAAATCGAACCACTTCCAATTATACTCCTTAAATAATACGCTTACCACAGCAAGCACACGGGTACCAGAGAAAAGTGAGTAGAGACATTAGAAAAAAAACATTACACCATGCCTTCCACTCCATTAACTAATTAATATGTCTCTCTTACCTCCTCCTTAGATCCAGTTCCGTAGAAGGCAGCGACGGTAGCATCGAGTACAGCAACATCAATCGGCTGACTCAAATCCCTAAGCTTCTCAGCCGCCATAGTTAATTCGAACACCAGTAAACCCCCGAACAACCGAAACTCAGAAACCCTAAAATGCAACCAGTAAACCTATAATGTACGCTGTAAACCCTAACCTCGAATGATAATTTTAGGGAGCAATAAGTAAAAAAAGATAGCTTCAATTTGACGCTGCAGATGGAGAGGAGAGAGAATTCTAATTATTTTGATTTTTTTTTTTTTTTGCACTTTTTGCAGTTCCCTCCTCTTTTTATAGGTGAGGAGAAGGGGGGGAAAGCTTCGAGTTGCCTACAACGAACGCAGGCTGCGAGAGCGAACGTGTTGGCCGGGTACATATAGGTCTACTGTATTTTAATTATTTACTTTTT